>JABGLZ010001049.1:627-69920 GCA_014705045.1 Colletotrichum theobromicola
ACCCGCCCATCGCGAGAGCACAAACGGTCGACCAGGGGCCGCGGGAGGAGGAACAGGGCCGCGGGCGGACGAGGGTCTAGACCACCTCTGGCCCGAGTTCCCTCCAAAACCTGGCCCTTGGGGAGAGAGAGAGGTTTTGACGGTGGTCTAGACCGGTCGACGACCGCGGCAGACAACGCCCTGGCTGAGGCAGCACGGGGAGCTGGGGGCAAATTGATGGATGGAACCTTCGGGCACCGCTTCATCGTTGCCTTCCAGCTGGTTGGGTTTTCTCGATTTCCCGATTTTGGCAATGCCCTGGATTTGCTTGAGGTTCTAGGGAGGCCGGTGGATGTGGAGGAGGAGGACGGACATGTGCAAGCTCGATGTTGGTGACATTACCCTGGCATGTTGCAGGATGCAGCTCCTCATCACGCACGCAAACACCAACACCTAACCGTGAGCCCGCTTACTGCAAAGCTGCGAATGCCCTCTCGTTAGGCCGTACCCTCTGCATAAAAGGCGTGTAATTAAACGCAGCCCTCATCTCCGTGTCTCCGCGGCCTCAACACCTACATCGTCCCATCAGCTCACTTACACCAAATGCCCAGCGCACGGGTGATCGCGCCTCTCATTCCAGCCCTCCGGCCATCGCAGACACTTCAACTTCAAAGCCCCATCCAATGCACAGGAAATCCCCCCTCCCCAACATGATTTTGCCTTCCTTCGGCAAAAAAGCCTGAGAGCGCACGCGCGCAACACGCGCCTGTCGCAAAAGCGCCATGCGAAGGCCAACAGATTCCACCGCCATCGATCGATTGCGGGCCTTCAACCGCGCCTCAGCGTTCTTCTTCAGATGAAAAAAGTGTAGTAGCGCACGGGACGGGAGCAAGCAGGAAGGGGGGCCAAAGGAGAAGAGTCTGCCGTGAAATGCATCACCTGCCCAAGGCCGAGACCTTCCCTCTGCAGCCGCATCTCTTCCTCTCCCTTGCCGTCTTGAACATGTCCGAGTAACTCAAAACGGCAGTTCAGCCATATCATTCTCTGTGTTTCCAGCGAACGAGCCAATAACCAAGCACGTCGCCGCCCTCAAACACAAACTCCAAATAAACTCCCTCTTCCATCCGAGGTCCTAGGTGGGCTGCCTCCGCCCAGACGGACGGCGGAAAAAGAAAAAGGCCTCTCTCTCAACAGAAACGGCCCGTCTGTAGCCTTCCCATCCTTTCTTCTCCCCTAGAAAGGCCGCGGCTCAGTCCCGTCCGTCCGTTCTGTCTGTACCGTCCGCGGAACGAAACTCCAAAACCCGCCGCCGAAGCCGAGGTTTCGTAAAGGTTCGTTCAACAAGATAAAAGTCAGCCTCTCCCGAGGTACGAAACCGAACGAAACGGACCCGGATCGATGTACGGCGGATCCCACACTCGGCATTTCCCTTTGTGTGCGTGTGTGCCTCTCAGTCTTCTCCCTCCGCGGCCGACGGAAGTCCAGATCTCCTGCGACGTGCCGGTTCCGAGGGAAACATTGGCAGCTTGGCTTTTTTCACCCTCTTCCTTCCGAATTTTGAGGTGAAACAAGACACGAGCACGTGGAAATAAATGTCAAATCCCGCAAGGAACATGCCTCGTGAGTACTCATTAAAACAACTCAAAGTACGCACAGTCGACTTTGTCTTTGCTCAAATGCTGCATATACACCCCTCCAAAAAAGTCCTGAACGCCGAATTATACTCGTGGTCCGTGAGAGAGAGACGGACCCAAGGTGCTGGCTGCCTCTGGTATGTTCATAAGTGTAATCCTGCGAGACACCTGCCCAGTGTTTTATCCAACGCCTCCGTGAAAAAAGGTCCAGACCGTCGTGGAACCCGCCCTTTCATCAAGCCACCCTTCATTAGTCACGCCCAGCATGCAAGCGCTTCCCGCTCAGCTCCTCCCCCACGGAGCCAGGCAGAGCTTAATCTAAGCTCCAGCAAAGCTTGAGGCACCAGGAGCTTCTGGCATTCTAGGCCGTCTTGTGACTCTCGCGCTGCATACCTTGCTCTGCTCACCCCTCCATCTTGACATCCGCCGGCTTGTCGAGGTTCTTGAGCAGGTAGCTGCGCTTAAAGTATTCGTTAGGGTGCACAATGGTCTCGAGTTGTGCAGCGGTAAAGACGCCCTCGTCTTTTGCCTTTTTGAGTTCTTGCTTGTGCAGGTGTTCGAACACGCTAGGGATGTGTTAGTCAGAGAGGAGAGGGCGGCTGACCGGCCATAGGGCTGGCTGAGCGGAGACACATACCGATTACACGCCATATGAAACTTTTGGTTCTCTTTATCCTCCTTGACTCCGTTTAATGTGGCCCGGTCGCTCACGCCCATGGCTTGTACCAGCGTCGTGAGGTTCTCGAGGTTAAAGTGGCGGTAGGGGCAGCCGTGGGCCTCGCCGGGGCCGGGAGGGTGCTCGGTCAAGATCTTTTGGCAGCTGAACGGGCTATAACCGCCGCCGCGGCGGTTCGAGTCGCCTCCGACGTCGCCGTATACGTGACGCACGTTGTAACGGTATTCCTTGTTGAAGGTGTCGTCGGTGATGTTGCGGAAGCCCTGGCGCCAGAACACCAGGCACTCCTCGAGGTTCAGGCCGATGCCCTTGAGGAATAGGGTGTACTGCAGACGCCCGTAGTGTTTGAGGTGGGCGTCGCGACGGAGCGAACGATGGAGATGGGACATGCACGCCGGGAAGTGCTGTGCGAGGTTGTCGATGTTGCGGGCCGTGATCTCGGCACCGACGGGGGCTCCCGTGTTGGAGCTGTAGGAGCTGTCCGGGGTGATGAAGTTCTTGGAGAGGTGGTCAAGGATCGGAGTGAGGCGGTCGTCCTCGTCGAGACGGGGGAGGGCGCGGGCCGTGAGCTGTTGTCGTTAGTCTTTGTCTTCCCCATGCTCTCGGTTATGCTTACCTCAAGCTGCCTTTCCAGCCTGGAGACGAACTCGCCAATGACCATGCTGGCCTGTTCCCTCCCAGGTACGAATGCCTTGCCCTTCTTCAGAAACACCTTGCGCTGCTCCACGAGTTCTGGTACACGGTCCCAGTCGACCTTGAACCAGTCGTCGTCCTCCATAGCGTTGTTGCCCCGCGTGCGCGACATGGACTTCAGCTCTTGAGCGTACATTGTCTTCTCCTCTTCCGTGACAGTCTCCCACCAGTCGAGGCTGAGGCTTTTGACAAAGGCAGTCCGCTCTCTCAGGTCGTCGCTGTTGAGCCGCAGGCGGAAGAGCATGGTCTCGACGCGGACGAAGCGACGGCGGAGGTCTTCTGTCCTCGAGAAAGCTAGACGAAGAATGAAGTGGCTGTAGTGGTCTTTTTGGCGTTGAGAGAAGAGCTTCGGCGAGTGTGACATGTTCGATTCGAGAGGAAGGTACTTGTCGAGCAGCGGCTTCATGTGGTTCGCGACTTCTTGGGGAGACTTGTTGCGGAAGGCGCAGGCTTCGAGCTCGGCGAGGACTGGGCATGTCAGCATGCGTTACGGGTTGGCGGCCATGCACAAGACGCACTCCTTAGGCGGTCAATGGCCCATTGTTCAAACTGCTCGAGGGTGATGTCTGCCGTGGGCGCATCGGCGTAGAAGTTGAGGCGGTGGGGGTATTCGGCCTCCTTGTACGCGGGCGACGCGAACTGCTTCTTGCGGTGGTCGAGGACATTGCGCCTCTTGGGGTCGATCCGGTTGTAGTCTTGTTTCAACATTTTGAGGTTACCTGGGCATGTGGGTTGGCGAGGATGACGATGGGTTCTGGTGGTGGTGAGGAGAGAAATGTTGCCTCTGGCTGGGGTGTCGGCGTCGCAGGGGACGCGTCGAGCGCGTCGTGGGGACAATTCAATTAAGAGGCGTTGGCCAATGGGAGCGGACCGAAATCAATGGTGGAGACCCAGCGCGGGTAATGTGTCAGCACGGTACGTACCCAGTCCTGGCTGGCGATTCGAGATGCTGTTTCTTTCCATGTGAATATCATCATGTTTGATTCTTTCTCCCTACCATATCTTAACAGGTCATTTTCCCTCCATGAAATATCTAATGACATATTCAATAAATCAAAAAATATCAATGGATCGCCGCATCAGAATATCACCTGAACAGAGATGTATGCCGCCACGCTGCATCAGTGTTCCTAATCTCGGTGTGCAACATGCTTAAACTCCAGGCAACCAAGGACGCCCATCCCGAGAAATCCAGCTGCTGCATCCAGAATGAGCTCCTGTAGTTCCGCCAGCAAATCGCCAGCCATCAGTCCCTTTTGTCGCGAATATGCAGGACATCACGTTTCTCTCCCAGTGCATACCGACGCATACCGAGCGAACCCCAGACGGCCCAACCAGAGCGCCAGGCCCTTAAGCCGGCGCCCCGCGTGACCTACCCGCCGATTCCTAAATCTCATGGACCCACCACACCTCCGGGGCCCCTTTCATGTCAGCCTCAGCGCCGGACCGCTCCAGGCAGCCTTCTTCAACCCCGTCCCCGGCTTCTTCGCACACAATTCACCGCACCGAAACTAATCTCGTTCTGTCTTTTTGTGATGTGCAATCATCCTCCGTCCCTATTTTGACGTGAATCTTACCTTATCATCCTTGGAACCCTTTGCTAGACACCAATGTCGCCTTCGGCTTTCGAGATGGCTTCCCTGTCGTCTCTGGGCCTCAATCTCCGTCTTGCCGACATTGACGAAAACCTGAAATCACACTCAAATGCTCTATCATGGCCTATAAACGGGACCGGAGGGAGTGCCCCTCGACGAACCCACGACTTCATTGACGACGTTCCCTGTTTCGCTTACAATGAAGTATTTGAAAGGTACGCTGAAGTCGTTCATAACCTGCGGTCTTATATCGGAGGGCCTGATGCCCATTTCGGCCTCTCTTTCTGAATGTTCCAAGTACGCGTTCAGGCATTGAGGATAGCAGGACAGGGCCTGTTGCACTCAGTCTAAAGCTGCTTTGGAATCTGCAAGTGCCGGGGTATAGACCTATCTTCCAACCTCTTTCGCCGTCGTTCCAGCCTCACCGACTCACACAGTTCGACCCGGCGGCCCCGGCATCCAGCCACGAAACTGACAGCTTGGCAACAGCGGCGACATCTTTCAGGCCGTGTCACCCGGCTCAGGCATCTACCTGCCTCTCCACTCCTCCCCATGCCCCCAGCCGGCATTTACTCTCTCCAAGTCTCGGCCAACCAAGACCATAGAGCTCGATGTCCACAGCCTATCTCTGCTGCAGTCGCTCGCCATCGCCATTCCCTCCCCTTTCGACTTCACTTCTCTCTTAGCCAACTACAACACCCTCAAGTCTCATTTGCAGCACCTTGAGACCATCTCCCCGACACACCCAACGACAGTCGAACTACGCCTTCTCGTCCGGGATCTCCTTCTAGACAGGGCCCTGTATGCCGGTGTCGGTGTTCAACTTCACCCATCGCAAGGGCTGCTGTCTCTCGCGCAGCTTCATGACATGCACCAGAGGAGCGTCGATGCCGGCCTGGACGACCTAGACGCTTGCTTTTCTCTTGGACTCATACCTGATATAGTCACCGACGACTACCTCGAAGCCCTCAGTACTCGATTCACCGAACTCGCCCTTGCTGGCGATCTCGCCTCGTTACATGAGCTGTGCGAGCCAGTCGTGCGTTCCGGCGAGGTTGAATGGCAGACGAGTCCAGATCTGCTGCTGAAGCTACTAGACTGTGGCCGTCTCGACATCTACCGCTACGTTTTGGACCTCGCTTCACGGACCAAGGACAAAAACGACAGCCAACAAGGGCCATGCCTCTCGGATATAACCCACGATGCCCTGCATGTAGCAATTCGGCTCGGTCATTTGGAGCAAGTGGGAGGACTACTCCAACAAGGGGCCACTTTCCTGGGTGTCTACCAGGGCGAGGAGGCCGGCAGCGGCGTCGTCCTCACTCCTCTCTCAGCGGCCGCATTTTGGGGCCAACCCGACATCGTTCGCTTGATTCTGCGCCATAACATCATGGCCGATGGCGCACAAGAGGCTGCCGCGATTGCACTTTTCAACGACGACACGGAGATCATGCAGATTCTCTTGTCATCCGGCGTCACCAACCCGCCAGCAGAACTCCTACCAGAGGACGCTGTCGACTCGCTCGCAGAGCTCAGCCTCATGGACCATCATGCCGGCTTCGTGGCGAACAAGCCGGACGCCAATGAGCCTGCCGCGGGGTTTGCTTCTGCGGACGATGTCCTCTCGCCGTACCAGGGGATCAATCAATTCATCCCCACATCGACCGAGAGGCCCCTCCGGCGACCGGTAGCGAATCTACCAAACGAACCCGTGCAGCTCAAAGGTTCCCGACGTCAGAGACACTTGCTTGGTCGTGATCTTGTCACGAGCATGCACCAATTGTGTTCTAAGCTGCGAGACGTATGCAGCCGGTCGACTGACGACGAGCTGAGAGACCTGGAAGACGGCTACATCGATGGCGACGGCGTTTGGGACCGTGGCATCAGCGTCTTCCGCGGTCTAATGCAAGACAGCCCGCCGTCGGCTTTGGGAGAGGTTATCGACTGCCTGCTAGTAGCGAACGCCATTTGCATGACCTTTTTCAAGAATGACGGGGCCATCTTCAACCAGTACGTTGACAACATCAAGCATAGCTCACCCATATGCAATGCCTTATGCTTTCAAGTGATATATGCTAATGCAATGCAGATTCTGCAACGACCTGAATAAATGGCGCTCAGTTCTTTCCATTTCGTCTCTCATGCCGTTCGACGAGATCGCACACGAAATGTGGGAGTTCATTCCCGCAGACGAACCATCATGCGACCTCGATCTTGGCAATCTACATCACTTCCAAGGACTCGTTCAGGGCCTTCTCGCGCTTGAGAGACGGAGAGAAGCAGCCCCATCTCGAAGCTCAGCTTCAGGAAGCAGACTTGCCGCCATTCAAAGAGCGTTTGAGACGCATGAGAGTCGGCAAGGGGTCGTCGCCCAAGGCCAGGCCATACCAGGCCGATCTCCACCGCGGTCTGCAGCTCACTCAGTCTCATCGACCCAACAAGACGACTTCATGTGGGCTGACTTCCTCCACATGGACCGATTTGAAGAAATGGCGAGAGGGGGTTCGAGAACACCCTCTGCGCCCTCGAACAGCTGGGAAGATGCGCTCTCCTCGACCATGATGTTGCTCGCATCGGTTGCGTTTTCTGTCGTTCTATCACTGGTGATCGGTAAGCGAAACGTCTCTGTCTCACCGGTCACATTTCTAACAACATCGCAGGTCTTCACGGCTCGACGACCCGCATTCTCCAAACAATCTCTGGGACACTCCCCGGATACGCCCGTTCATATACCCTGCTGGCAGAGTACCTCGCGATGCACAATGTCCTGGTCACACCCAAACCAGACCCATTCCAATCAGCCACTCCATCAATAATTCCACCATCACCTGCGTACGGTTCCGAGGCTGCCATCACCCCGAACAGCAGTTTCTCTTCCCTGAACACGCTAGGCATGCGCCGCAACGTCTCGTCATCCAGCATCAGGTACGTTCTAATTGTCGAAATGGGCAAACCCCGGGCCGAACGGAGCTGACTATCTCTGCAGTAGCATCGCCTCAACAGCCTCCAGACAGTCGTCGCGCGACCACATGATACGGGGCACCAGGCTGGCGTGCCCGACGCCGCAGTGCACCAAGACGTTCTCCAGCGTCAGCAACCGCAACAAGCACATCCGCGAGGGGTGCGCATTCACGCGGGAGAAAAGACAGCCCTACCAGTGCAGGAACTTTCCGTGCACGAAACAGTTGACCACAAAATGGTACAGAGACACTCATGAGAGAGAGCGGTGCCGGTTCAGACAAGCGGAGTAATATCGGAACGGGTTTTGCATTGGCGTTGGGTGGAGCGATTGTCATTCAATGAGCGATGAAGACTGTGCATTCAAGAGGAGAACAATCGATTTAGCCTCGGAGCCTTAAACGAATGAATGAATCTGATTGAATGCGAATGATTAGTGCCAACTGAACTCTGGTTATTCGAGTTTTGGAGTTGGCAATGACCGCGATCCAACTATGGTCTAGAAATTGAGGATAAACATGAGAACTGAGTGTCAGTTGGCGCCTAGAAAGTAAGAACATCAGAATAAGAACATGAGAGTAAGTCTCATTATCTTCTCGCATTAACTTTCCAGTCTTGTCATTGTCTTTTCTCAAAGAAACATTTGATCAAGAGTACACAACCTACATGCCTCGTACTTGTTGTAAATTGCCTGCACTTGCCTTAGCGCAAGCAAATTCGTCAAGTTCAATCAATCAGTCAATTACTATCGCTAGTCCATCAAGTCAAGTTCGAGCCTCAGACTTGATTGACGGCGTTGGGGTCAAGTACTGGGCTTAACTCTCTCTATGAGGGGCGAGAGTTTCTCATGTTTCCTTCATGAACGTAGTATGTTTCTTTATGCTATAACTATTTTTGGACAAAACAACAATAAACTCAAACAATCCATTCTCATATATCTCATGAAGATATCTGAAATCATGAGATCTATGAAATGCTAAAAGCTCGTACAGGTCAAGTCTCGACGATTAAACTGCTCATCAGGTCATGCTGTGGACAATGACAGGGTCCGGGGCCGTGCACTGCACATGCGTCAAATAACTCCCCCAATCACGTCCGCCGTCAGCTTCTGTAACCGATGCTGACGGCAGCATTGCATTCCAGGTTCCTTCATCCCATCCCAGCGACCAGGAAATCGCGCCCACGACGGTGCCACAGGTGAGACCATGCGAGCGGGCACAGCCCAATCACATTCTCACGTTCGGCCGTCGCAGAACCAACGCGCACCATCAGATGTGGAGGTGATCGGGAAGTAGGGGAGGGGGGCCCCAGGAGAAGGGAGAGTGAGAGAGGAGAGTGAGAGTGAGAGAGAGAGGAGGAGCCGGAAGGAGGTCTGGGCCAAGACGAGTTTCGGAACCACCCCTAAAATCCTCGTTTCTCTCTCGTCCTCTCTCGCCCTCGCTCGCCCTTCTGGCCCCTCCCCCTCCCTCCCACCCCTCCATTTCACACTGGACGCTTTCGTTTGTTGTGTGACCCGTGCTACTGGTGCCGCCGATTCGCTTTTTTCCCCCGGCCATCTCCCTTTGCGGCCGGACGAACTTGCGATTTGCAAAGACCCAAGCCGCCGGTAACATGTCTGATTCGAGAAACGGGGACGACGTGAGTTGACCTGCCTTTGATTCCTTCACTCGCCCCCTTCTCCTTCGCCTTACTCATTCAGTCTAGCGTGCCAATTCCCCCCCGCTTGGCACGCCGAAAGCCCGCGCCCATCTCCCCGCTCCGGTCGGCGCTCGGCGGGCGGCAGTGCGCTGGTACACGACTTTGGCTGACGTGCTGCACGTGCAGGATACCCACCGTGACGACGATGACGAGTTCGATCGCATCTCCATCGATGCTGAGGTGTGTGTTCCTCTTGTTTTCCTCATCCGGCTGCAGGTAGCTGATACTCGTTCAGTCCTTGGACGAGGCGCTGCCTCCGTCTTTAATCTCCGTGCGACCCAGCATCCGTGAATACTGCAAAGAGAACGGCCGCACGTATCACAAACTCAGCGAAGGGAGTGAGTACGACGCATGAAATGGCCGAGACAGCTAACCAACCAACATGGCACCCGAAGAATACATCCTGCCCAACGATGTTGTATGTGTCCCTTCAATGTACATCCATAGGTGAACGGCATCTGACACACCGTCAATAGCTGGAGCAAGATCGATTATGTAACGCCCGCCCGTTGGAGATCTTGAAGCTATTTCCATTAACCTCATTCTAGACTTACAGCACCAGCTGTGGTTGTTGACGTGGGATGACAAACTCTGCATGAGCCCGATGCAAGACAACGCGAAGCGAGTCCTTGACATCGGCACTGGCACAGGCATCTGGGCCATGGAGTATGGTAAGCATCCTGAGCGAACCCATGCTCCAGTTCGCATCTAACTCGTCGCAGCGGACCTCCATCCCGAGACAATGGTTTGATAGCTTCTTGACTATATATCCAATGACAGGCTAATGTTATCAAGGTCACCGGCGTCGACCTAAGTCCCATCCAACCTGACTAGTACGTCCCTCACGCCTATGAAAAACTCCATGGCGCTGACCCGAGATCGCAGTGTGCCCCCAAACTGCATGTTTGAGATCGACGACGTAGACAAGGACTGGAGATGGACGATCCCCTTCGACTTCATCTTCGTGCGGCACATGAACTCATGCTTCAAGAGCTGGGAGAAGATGCTGTCGCAGGCTTTTGAGTTGCTATACTCCCCTAACACGAACACACCGCGAAGCCAGCCCATCTGACTACTTTCAGGCACCTCGAGCCCGGCGGCTACATCGAGCTCCAGGACAACGCGTGGCCGATCCTCTGCCCGGACGACTCCATGCCCGAGACCAGCGCCATCGCCAGATGGTCCTCGCTGCTGGTCGAAGGCTGCAACAAGATCGGGAGCTCAATCGACGTGCCGTCGCGGTTCAAGCAGCTGCTCGAGGAAGCAGGCTTCGAGGCCGTCGTGGAGCACAAGAAGATCTGGCCCGTCAGCCCCTGGCCGGCGAGCAAGAAGCTGCGAGAGGCGGGCTGGTGGGTTCAGGCGGGGAGCTTGGCGGGTCTGGAGGCGTCTACGCTGGCCGTGTTCACGCGCGTGCTTGGCTGGACGGAGAAAGATACGAAAGCCTTCTGTGAGGAGGTGAGGGAGGAGTTGCTGGACCGCTCGGTTCATGCGTATTGGGAGGTGTAAGTTGACAGACCTCGTGTTGCGTGTCGTGAATGAAGGCATCCACTTACTTGATTTTGCAGATTTAGTGTCTACGGGAGGAAACCGTACTATGCGTAAGGTAGGTGAGCTGTAAAGGAGACTTAGTTGAAGGGCTGGGCCACATATCACCCAATGCCTGAAGAAGGACATATGGGAGGCACCCTGTTTGCATGGGCGAAGGCGTTTGGGATGGAAGGATTAGGTCAAAGTCACAACACACAAATCACGAAATGGCAACGCCACAATAATTTCATTGTCTGTTTTCTCGTAGTTCCATATGTTTCATCCGAATCCTGAGCCGCCAGGCAACAGCCGCGCTTTAGTGCGGAACACCAAAGCAACACGTGGCCACGTCGCTTGCGTAAAGACAATCACCTCGAATTGGACGACTGCAGTGTTTTCTACGACGACCCAGATCATGTCTTCACATCATGAATCTAAAGCAATTCTGGTCTGCGCTCCCATTCATATCCCGCTTCTTCGAATCAACATGCCCTTCAGAAATCCACGCCACAATCCCCGAATCAGACGGCCATTGGGTATCTGACCGTAGATCAAGAAGCATACACCAGATCCATTCCCTCCTACAGACCTGCCCAGAAATCACGACTCTCGATCTGCGATTCGCGCTCATCGGCTGCGTGGGCTTTCCGGAACGATGGAGTCTGCCTCTGGACCCAGCAGGCGGTACGAAGTATCCATCAGCGATACGAGACCTCTCTCTCGACGGCTACAACTTTGGTGACTCTGAATTGAACTACATCTCACTTTACGGATGGGATCACACGCTGCAGTGGGTCACATCGGGGAACGCCTTCAAGTTTCTCAAGTGGTATCTCCTTCCGCGGAACCAGAGGGCAAAGACGAATCTCGAGCTGTGGCTCGAGGCCATGGACTTTTCTCAGCTTCGGAGCCTATCAATCAGGGGACATAAAGCCCGAAACATTCCCCCTGATCTGATCACAGAGTTCCTCGCTCCTGAGTTACCAAGCTTACGATCCTTGTCCGTCGAAGGCCCGGAGATGCTCGACTTCATCCTGGCCTTGCCGGCTGGTTCTCTCAACCGGTTGACATGGATTAAGCCTCAATATTCGGAGCAAACGTTCAGAAACATCCTCGCCCGCCATGGAAGCAACCTCACCGAGCTGGAAATGAGGAGCCCTGAGACTCTCTACCGTCCTCGTCCTCTGATACCAATGCCGGTCCTACAAGACATCAGACACCTCGCACCACGGCTGAAAGCCCTCACAATAGACTTGAACCGCCTCAACGAAAGTTGGCCCCTAGACGATATGGCGACTCTTATAAAGAGCGTTCCCGACACCCTTTCGAACCTGACAATCTACTTTGAGATGGCGAGCGAATACCGGCGGCAGAAGGACGACTTATCCTGGGACGGTCGGGGAGAGACCATTGAGGAGTTTGCGCAGCCTTTGCTCAACCATACGACCGCACGGGAGCTGGCATGTTTCTTGCGAGATCATGGTGGACTGTCGTTGGAGCAGGTCGACTTCTTTGCGGGTGATTGGGAGCGGGACTGGGGCGAACCGCTGGAGTTCACCGACTGGCTTCATCAGCGACGAGCATGGATACGTTGTGATATGGGAAAGGAGGGTGGAGGAGAGGTTTTGTGTCATGGGAAGGACACTGCGGTGCCGAGGGTTGATCAGAGTGATGTGAGGAGGGAAGTTTACCCATACGGAATATGATGCTACAAGTTTTATGAGAGGTCCAAACTATAAGAAATGGCAACACATTGATCAGGAAGATGTGTGCGGTTGACGAAATGAGATTCCTTCTACAAAATACATATACTTACTTTATCAAGAGTTTCAAGCTCCCCGGAGGGAAATCTGTAGTCATTGACTTCATGGACCGCGGAACCCCCCCTAAAAGCACAAAACTCATGAGCAATCCCTCACTCACTGATAAGAAACGCTGAAGCATCTTCCTGCAGACAGACAGACCAACGACTGGTCAGATTTTCTTTATCAACGCCAACAAAGGCCCTCATGTCGTGCTACCTACCCAAAGTGGCCAAACCCCGCGCCGCCATAAGCTCGCGCAATTCGGGGTAAGCGGCACGATTCCAGCTGCTTAGGTGAGCTGTCGCAACGACTCCGCAGCGTGTGTTTTAGTGCTTAGCCGACCTAAATCCCGATTCCCGCCCGCCCGCCCGCCGCGACACTCACTCGCTGATCGATCATCCAATTCCCGTCTCTCGATGGCGAAATCTGCAACCCTTCAAGACGACATCGCGTGCCTGTGGAACCTTGCACTGCAGGCAAGGGTGGTGCGCAAGTGCATCACATAACCAGAGAAATGGCAGGTATCACAGTCTCAGAGGCGTCGCCTCTACTTCCCGCCCCCTCTTCCTCATCATCACCACCTCCACCAAGAAGACGCCCGGCAGTCTCCAGCATGGCGTCCAGAATCAAGACGGCCCTCTGGGGCCCGCCGTCGGTTCAGCGCTCGCTGCTCATCAAGCTCGACTTCACCGTGCTCATCTACTTCTCCGTGGTGTGGTTCCTGTTCGGCATCAACCGCGCCAGCTACAACACCGCATACATCAGCGGCATGAAGGAAGAGTTGAACTTTCAAGGGAAAGTGAGTCGGCGTACCTTATCTCATGAAACATGGAAAGATCGGGCCCCCATCTGACTCCCGTCTCAGGACTTCAACTACATGCACACGATCTATCTCGTCACGTACGCCGTGTTCCAGATACCCTCAACCTCGGTATTGACCATCGTCAAACCGCGATATGTCTTTGTCGCGGCCAACACCGTTTGGAGCGTGCTCACACTGGTCACCTTCCGAGCTACCCACGTCTATCAAGTCTTCATTCTCAACGGGTTTGAAGGCGCCTTTTCGGCCATCGCGTAGTAAGTGAGCACCCCCGACTATTGTGATGAAACGGCAGTCTGCTCACATTAATCCCTCAGCGTGGGTGCGCATTTCATCTACGGCTCTTGGTACAAACAGTCCGAGCTCGCCACCCGCGCAGCCGTCTTCTGCGCCTTTGGCAACCTGGGCAACATGGCGGGAGGCTGGATCCAGGCCGGTCTCCTGGCGTCTCTTTCCAACGGCCCGATCGCTCCGTGGCGTCTAATTTTCGTGGTGGTTTCATGTGTCACCATCCCCTTCGCGGTGTTTGGTGAGTTACCCTTCGTTCACAGCGATAGACGAACGGGAAGCTGATGTTGAGGTGAGGCTGGTTCGCGATTCCCGACCTGCCAGAGCACCGCTCCGCCAGGTTCCTGTCTCCCGAAGAAAGGGAGCTGGCAGTCACCCGCCTCGGCCGGACAAAGGCCAAGGAATGGGATCTGAGCATCTTCCGACGTGTTCTCCTCAGCTGGCAGTTCTGGCTGCTCCCAACCGTGTTCATGCGTACGCCTCCTCTAAACACACCCCAAACCCTGATTTTGATTGATACTGACAAGGGAGGATAGTCTACTCCCTCAGCGTCCAAGCGATACAAAACAACGTGATGCCTCTCTGGATGGCCTCTCGCGGCTACAGCGTCATACAACAAAATAACTACCCAACCGCAACCTACGCCACGGGTATCGTCGCGACGTTCATCTACTGCGCGGTATCCGACAAGCTCCGTTCCCGCTGGCAGGCGTCTCTGTGCATAGGCTTTACTTTCATCGTCAGCAGCGCCATCTTGATTTCGGATCCGCCAGACGCCGGCTATTTCTTCGCCTTCTACTTGATGGGCACGACGTACGCGCCGCAAGCGCTGTGGTACTCGTGGATGGCCGATCTGACGGCCCACGACCTGCAGCTCCGAGCAATCACGACGGGATTCATGAACTCGTTCGACTTTGCGTTTGTGGTACGTTAATCCCAAGACCGGGTTGAATTTTCCTTTGTTTCAATTCACTGACTGGACGTAGACATGGTGGCCTCTGATCTTTTATCCCGTGACCGATGCGCCAAACTACCGAAAGGGGTACATCGCCAGCTTGGTGACGGGGGCGTTGACCGTGCCGGTGATTTTGTTGATTGCTTTTCTCGAAAGGAGAGGAAGAAGGAACGGGACTATTGCCAGTCATATGAACGAAGGTTCCTATCAGAACGAACACACCGATGCCTCCGAACACGCCAATGTCGACGAACATACCGATACTATTGAAGACATAAATAAGGCTAAGAGCGCAGAGATAGCGACAGATGTGTCGCGCAGGTAATTGAATTGCCTCACATAGATTAAACGCAATTAGAGCAGCAAAATTCATCACTGAACTGAACACACTGGAAGAACGCTTTCACTGCAATTGGGAACTTTGAACTTACTCGATCTACGCGGCCCAGAGAGCGTCCCAAGGCTCACTCCTTCTCTATTCAGCCAGAACCAATCTGAATGTCTGCAACTGGAACGGACCAAGATCAACCTCGAACTTGCCATCCACCAAGGGAATCTCTGCCTCCTCGTCCTCTAGCAGATTCGTCTTGTGCACACTCTGCAGCTTCCACCTAGTCTGCACCACCGCTCGCCCGCGCCCCCCAAGGCTCTCGTAGATTCGAATAACGACGCTCTTCCACGACCGGACCGGCAAATCGCCGCTGCTAACGTCCGCATCGTCTTCTCCGCGCTTGATGGTGTCGAGGACAAGGTTCTTATCGCCAGTCAGAACAATAGGGAACTGCCTCAACGGCGAGTCCGCGGACATCCACATCAGCTTCAGGGGGTTGTTGAAGTTAAAGGCAGCTCTGACGGTGTCCGGTCCGAGAGGACCCTGGTGAGGCAGGATGGCCCACCGGATGGTGTGCTTGCCCATGTCGGCCTGGTCATCCGGCGCCTTGGCAGAGCGCAGGAGCGAAAGCCTCATGATGTTGCCGACGGTAGCGAAGCCGTACTTGCTATCGTTGAGAATTGAGACGCCGTAGCCGTATTCCGAGAGATCACCATACTTGTGGCTGCACACCTCGAACTTGGCCATGTCCCAGCTGGAGTCCCAGACTGTTAGCTAACCGCAAAAAAAGGGTTAGGGGTATCCGATACTTACGATGTATTGTAGTGAGTTGGCCTCCTGATGACACCATACTGAGTGTCATACGACGCCTCATGATGTCGAACATCCACCGGGAACTCGACCTTGAGGAACTTCATCGTCTCATGCCAGTCAACTTCCGCAGTACACTCCACATACGACGGGCTGCCTTCCTCGTCAAAAGCGGCACCGAGGCTGATGGTGGTCTTGATAGAGCTGGCGTCGCTGATCTTCGTCTCCGTGATGACGCTGACTCTCAGAGGACCATCTTCAAGAATCGAGGTGGTGGAGCCGTGCAGCTCCTCCCGAGTCTCGAGATGGAAGACTTCCACGTCCCAGGCTTGCCAGTAGATCGGCTTGTCATCGAAAATGACGAATTGATTCGCCTTTCCTGCGAGAACCTCTCGCTTGGCCTTGCGGTCGTATAAGGAGGTGATGCAGCCCCGCTCGACGGTTACCGAGAAACGGTCGTTCTGCATCTTGAAAACGCCTTTGGAGATCTCCTCCACGGTCACCAACTTCTTGGCTGTGGAAGTCAGGGCATCCTGGACAGAGAGGAAGGTCCCGTCACCTTCAGCGATGACACCCGATCCGTTGCTGTCGAGTAGTACCTCTTTGCGGGGCCACGCCAGGGTGTTGAGAGCAACTTGATCACCAACGGCTGGCTCGGGTTTGTCAGATACATTCAGAGTGCTGTATATTTTCTGAATGAGTGTATCGCGAATTTGGAAAACATTTGAGTAGATCTTGCACGTGTCAGTCTGGTTCAAATGTCCGTAGGTGTACGACATACCTTGTCCGAGTCGTCATAGCACATTCCAATGGCCGTTCCAGGAAGGCAATCGTGGAATTGGCAGAGCAAGACACCTTCCCACATCTCATCAAGTTTCTTCTTTGGATACTTGTACGATGAATCGTGAATGGAGGCAATCGTGGCGAGCAGCTCGAGATCTCTTAGCAGGAACTCAGACCGCCTATTGTTGTTCTTCGTGGCAGCTTGCGTCGTGTAAGTGCCACGATGAAGCTCAAAGTATAGCTCCCCGTGCCAGGTTGGAAGCGTGTGAGCCTTTTCTTCTAGCTTGTCGAAGAAGTCGTCAGGGGTGCCTCCGAGATGAACACGGGGGAGGAGCCCGGTGGTGTCAGCGAGGCCTCTCAGTCTCCGGAGTCTCTCTACTTGCTGCCAAGTAGGTCCGCCTCCGCCATCACCTTTTCCGAACTGAGACGTTGTCAATCGGTGATCAACGGACAATGTATGTCTTGAGACTTGATAGGGTACTCACTGCGAGGAGGGAAGTATGATCCTGATCCAGCGTCCTATGGTGCGTCATACTCTTTTTGATGTTATCGAATGTTGCATCGGCACAGTAAGTCTTTGCAGGCGGCATGTGACAAATGACCTGACTTCCATCCAGAGCGACCCTGTAACATTCATCATCAGCACGCCTGAATCCAGGGATATAACTAGAGTGAGAAACGCATACCAGTTGAAGGAAGTATGAGGAAACTCATTCATGTTGTTGAAGCAAATCTTCTGCGTCAGGAACCTGTTCATCCCTGCCTGCCGACAGAGTTGAGGAATTTGACTTGACTGGCCGAATGTGTCGGGTAGCCAGCAAGTGGTTGACCGGAACCCGAAGTTGCTCTCAAAGAACCTTTGGCCGTATAGGAACTGCCGAACAAGGGACTCGCCGCTCGGCATATTCGTGTCATGTTCGATCCAGCAGCCTCCGATGGGAAGGAACTGGCCCTGCTTGACCTTGGCTTTCACACGCTCCCAAGCATACGGGTAGCCCTCCTTCAGCCATTTGAACTATGTAACCTTCGCATCAGTAGCAGCCCGCGAAATTTCAACGAACAGAT
Organism: Colletotrichum theobromicola; assembly: GCA_014705045.1. Classification (NCBI taxonomy): domain Eukaryota; kingdom Fungi; phylum Ascomycota; class Sordariomycetes; order Glomerellales; family Glomerellaceae; genus Colletotrichum; species Colletotrichum theobromicola. The sequence continues at coordinate 18,245 of JABGLZ010001049.1, forward strand.
GACTCACTTGCTGGGCTTGAGAGCAAGCAAACTTCAGTTCAGGATACCGATCCATCAAATCGCACTGGTTAGACCATGACCGGACAACCTTGCGCTTCGTCTCTTCCCACGGCCACAACCAGCATGTATCGATATGGCAATGTCCAACAGCAAAGACATCAGGCACCTTCTCACTGCGTACCGAAAACACCTTCTCCGAATTGGTGTCAGGGCCAAGGTACTCCTCCGCAATCTTCCGACTCTTCAAAATTGACTCTCGATCACCGGCTCTGAAGGTGTTGATAATCCTCGTCGCAATGTTCAAAGCCTCGCGCTGCTCCCACGAGTCCTCAGGAAACTCCTGCGCAGCCTGGTGAATCACCTTGATGTCCGTATGCAGCTTCCGCGCCTGCGCGTCGACGGCGACGATCTCCGCCTTGGTCAGGACAAAGTACTTGTTCGCATCAGGCGGCTGGATCGCGTCGCCGTTGGCGTTGTTCTTGAATATGGGATCGCCGGCGGCGTTTCCAAACATGCCGTTGCACGCCATCTCGACGAAGACGGTGTGCACCCCGCCGTCTCTGAAGGCCTCCGGGATGATCCACTCGATGCGCTCGCCGCGGCCTGTCAGGCCTTGGCGCGGCTCGCCCTGGGCCGTCCACACGGTGGCTTCGTTGCTGCAGTCCCAGTGCAGCTCGAGGTGCTCCATCTGGCGCATGCCTTCAGGGATCGTGATCTCAACACGGAACCAGTGAGTCGACCATGACGGGCCAAACGATTCCCCGGTCTGGGTCGGGCGAAACTCGTTCGTCTGGGCTGTGGCATCCGAGAACGACGGTCGGCTTGTTCCAGGGCTGTCCCAAACCGACAGTTGGAGATTTGGCGGCTTAGAACACACTGCCAAATGCAGCATCCTACGGAAATTCTGTTAGCCGGACTGGACCTAGTCGAGATCGCGAATGGGCACATACGATAGCAGGTTGACCTTCTCCCATTGTCCCGGGGAGTAAAAGTTGGCCGTTCGGTCTCTGTAGAGTTTGTTGACTCTCTTGCCAACTGGGGCTGGCGCCCTCAAAGGATACGATCTTGTTGTGGAGGAAGCAGACTCATGTCCGCAAGAATTCCCATGCCCGCACATATTGAGTGGCTGCGGAGCAATCTCTAGAATTTGATAACGACTCTTCTTTCTGACGGACGAATTTGGGGACACAAAATTTGGGAGCGTCAGCTATCGACGCCTAAAAGTTCACGATATCTGAGCCTTGAGTCGGAGTGAACCCCTCCATCGGCCTCTTCTCCGCACCAACAACCGATATCCGGCCGGCAATCACCGGGCATCAACCCCGACTGGCTGGGGAGTTCGGTGCCGAAGCACCCCCACGCAATCCATCGTGTCAAGCCCATGGCATCTTTTGCTCCTACTGACCGGGATGTTCAAGCTAGGGTACCAATCTTGGAGACCGGCGGCCAGGCGAGCACTGTGAGCAAACATGCAACACGCGTCGTTCTCCAGAAACGATTAGTCCAGGATGGTTCCTCCACCGTCGCTTACGGCTTGGACGCGAGACCCTCGCATATGCCCCTCTCTTAGCACGAAAGAGGCGGCTAAATCACAGCTTCCCGCCCATTGGGAGTGTGGATTTCGTGGGGTCTGGGGATAGAGAAATGCAGTCCGGGGCTGATGAGGGGAAGTCTGGGTCTGGAAATTGCAACGTTGCGACCAATGGATTCAGGGTCCACTCTGAAGGTCGTAATCTTGCCATTATTATCATGTGATGATCTTAAGCGATGTTTGGATCAGGGCCAGACGCGTAGCATTGCACAAGACCTGTCTGCTCACTGTGGCCCGATTCTGGGACATGCATGTATGTAGCTGCTCATTGGGTATCAATATCTCCAGTCCACTTCTTGCTGCAGTATCTACGCATCCCACCGGAGCCATATACAAATGCTACCAGTGACCTAGCTTGCTCCAGGATGGATTCTTTTTAAACAGGTTGAGCATCGTCCTATCTTAGTGCGAATGGCAAAGACTCTAGTAGTTGTATCTGAAGTTGACGTTTTCCTGGGCTAAATTAGCATTGTATCAACACCGCAAGATGATATCTTACCTTGTCAGTGATGTCCTCGAAGGCGTGCGCATGAGCGATATCCGCAACAGCCTCCCCTCGGGCGATCTTGGCCTCCCGAGACTTGTTCTGCCATACGTAATACGTACGCAGAGCAAACAGCGTGATCTCTAGCAGAGAAAAGCAGCCGATGATGATAGCCAGGGCCAGGAAATAGCGGGGTGCATCTTGAGAGCGGAAGACCTGAGGCCCGATGGAGTTGCCAGCGGCCCAGAAGACAAAGTTACTGGTGATTACGACGCCTTTCTTGGTTTGGCCAGCGACGTTACGCGTGACAAGCGAGAGGGCGAGGCCACTGCAGGCCCAGAAGGAGATCATGATGTAGTAAGCTAACAACAAGCCGACCTTCTTGCTGGGTTCGAACGGAACCGTAAGGAGGACGACAGTGCCAGCGATGGTCGGGGCCACGGCGGCCATCATGGCAAGGATTGTCTGCTTGTAGCGTCGGTCGATCCAGGCGGCCGTCACCATCGTGATAATCTGCAGGATGCCGGTTACGCTCTGGAGCAGCTGAGTCTGCCAGGTCGTGTAGCCGAAGCTCTGGTGACTGATTAGCGATTGCAAGAAGAGAGGCATTGTCGGTTGCAAATGGTCTACCTTGATGATGATGTTGGCAAACGCACCCAATCCGCCGGAAGGAAGAGTGGTGAGAAGCTGAATCAAAGCGAATCCGTAGACTACGAGACATGTCAGTCAATGCCAAGCAGGAGTTTTCATGTCCACTGACCTTGAGGATCCTTGAAGGCCTCCCAGACCTGCTCCTTGCGGTACTTGCGGTTCTGGAGACCAGTACGATTAGACCGGACCCGCTCTACCATGAGCTTCTTGTCCTCCTCGCTGAAGCAGTGCGCCTTCATGGGGGAGTCAGGCATCCACCACAAAACGAAGAGACCCCAGAAGACAGTGATGATGCCATAACTCATGAAGAGCGCTTGCCATGACTTGATCGGCGAGGAGTGTGAGATGAAGGAAAAGGCGAAAGCTAAGAGGCCGCCAATGATTTGTTGAAGACCGTTCATCATGTACCTATCCTTGTGTTAGTACTCGACCTCTCGATGCCATGCACGTGTGCGTACCAAAGGATTGCGGTGGTGGCCTGCTCTTCACGCTTATACCACATGGACGTCAACAGCACGAAGCTGGGCTGACAGACCGCCTCAAACGCCCCCAAGAAGCCGCGGACAATTACAAGACCGACAAAGTTGTGACAGGCTGCGTGAAGACTGAGGGTCACTCCCCACATGATGATGTTGAAAGCAAGCCACTTCGCGATCGGAATTTTCTGGATGATGTAGTTTTCCTAACGATGATCAGTTTTACGTTCGTCTATGAGCTCTTTTCTCATACGTACAGGGTATTCCACGCAGAGGATAACGATGTAGATGATTGTCGTCAACCAGGCGTACTGAGGTTCATCATTAGCGGAGCCCTGACCGCATATAGGCCATTGACATACCTCTTGCCCCTTCAAGTTTGTGTCGTCGATGATGCCCATGATGGACGCGAACGACATCGTTCCCTTATCCAGAGATTGCATGAAGTACGTGAAGATCATCACGGCCAAGACCCTCTTGTCAATCATCCTCTTCAACCTCTTGTTAGTCGCCTCGTCGATCTCGACGATGCCTTCGCTAGCATATTGCGCAACTTCTCGGTCGACCAAGGCGTAGTTGGTCTGCTGCTTCGTGTCGCCCGCATCCTCCACCACCTCAGGCGCCTCGTTGACATCGTCTTTGTTGCCCATGATGGACCAGTCCGTGTAGAAAGACTTTTCGGCAGAAGATAAGCAAGGAAGAAACCCTTACAACAAGCGGGAGAAACCAAGCATCATCAGGAGGTCAGAAGAAGATTTGAGGCGCACCCCCAAGCTTTTAAGTCAGCCGGCACAAACCCCAGACGAACAGAAACATACGTCCCGAAGGCTTGGGAGCGCTGGGGTGCCTTCCAGCTCAGCAACCATCAGGACCATCCACGCGACCATTCAAGCACACGCGGCCATTTGCAGCCATTGCACCGACCGCTACACCTAAACCAGCCCAGCTCCCGTCAACACTGCGACATCTCGCCAGACGGATCCAGGCTCGCCTCGGCTATAGTTGGCCGGTCATATTTGCCGTCAACAGACCTGGATGGAGACAGCGGCCCAAGCGTGCTGATGCGGAGGCGGGGATGGACCGGGGTGATGTGCGGGGGAGGAGTCCGGGCCGGCTATCGGGATGCCAGTCTTGGCCAACCAGGTCACCCCGTGAGCGTGGCCTGTCGTGCGGAGAAGCTTCAGTCGTCCTTATTGGGGAACTGAAGCCAGTTAGCTGATCCTCCTCTCGAGAGACCCGGTTTTCGCTCCGGCTGAAGCGCCTGGGTAGAGATCGGCCTTGGCGGGATACCGACTTCGGGCCGGAAGACACCGGCGCCCAGGTATTTTGAGGGGAACCATCTGTCGTTGTAGACATCGTGACCAGAAATCCATAGTGACAGTACCAACAGAGTGTGAATCAACGACATCATGTTCGAGCAGCCCATCGTAGCGTTCTCGCGCTCCGAGGGCGACGAGCTCTTCAATCTGGTCGGCGCAACCATTGTGGTTGACGAATCAGATCCTATCGGCATTCACATTGCGGCACAGAATCTTGCCAACGACTTTGGCCGCGTCACAAAATCTCCCCCGAAGCCTTTGCTGGTGTCCAAAGAACACGAGGTCGATGCTGACACCGGCGCGGACGTCGGCATTCTCATTGGATGTATTGAGTCGAGCCGCATGCTCCAATGGTTGGAGAAGGATGGAAAGCTCGACTTCAGCCGGATCCGCGGAAAGTGGGAGTCTTTCCTGACGGCCCCTGTCACTGACCCCTTTCCGGGGTGCAGGAAGGCGCTTGTCATTGCAGGGAGTGACAAGCGTGGAGCGATATTTGGTTCGTATACGTTGTCGGAGCAGATCGGGGTCTCACCGTAAGTTGGAACATGAGAACACTTGAATCTTTACTGACAACACGATAGCTGGTACTTCTGGGCAGACGTGCCTCCTAAACACCACGAAGAGATATACGCCCTGCCTGAGCCCACCTACAATGGAGAACCCAGCGTGCGCTTTCGTGGCATTTTCATCAACGATGAGGCTCCGGCGCTCACAGGATGGGCTAGAGACAACTTTGGAGGCTACAACTCGGAGTTTTACAAGAACGTGTTTGAGTTGCTGCTAAGACTGAAGGTTATTAAAGACTGTGAGATGAAGAGGCGCTCAACTGCTAACGTTGGCAGGCGAACTTCATGTGGCCGGCAATGTGGCCCGGCTACCCCAACCCTGGGGCAAGCTTCTTCACCGACGATTCAGAAAATGCCAAAGTTGCGAATGATTATGGTATCGCCGTCTCAACCTCGCATCATGAGCCGATGCAGCGGGCGACGAACGAGTGGTTTGCGAATAACCCAGACGGAAGCTGGAACTGGCTGACAAACAAGGAGAAAATCACCGAGTTCTTCGAGGAAGGAGTTAAGAGGGCGAATGGTATTGAGTCGTATTTTACGATTGGCATGCGTGGAGAGTATGACAAAGGCATGAAGACGGATGACCCAGCGGCTGTTGTCCGCGACGTAATCAAGACACAGAGAGCTGTGATTAAGGATGTTCATGGCAGGGAAGACGCGGTCCCCCGTACGTTCACGATGTCTCCTGATGTTTGGATGAGACGCTGACACCATGTTTCGCAAAGAGCTTCTGGCGTTGTACAAGGAAGTACAAGACCAGTACGAAAGCGGAAAGATTGATGTACCTGACGATGTTACTCTTCTGTTTGCCGACGACAACTTTGGAAGCATAAGACGTCTCCCGACAGAGAAAGAAATGGATAGAAAAGGTGGCGCAGGTGTGAGTTGGAAGAACCAAGCCCTCGTCCTGACAAGATACTTACCTGGTGCAGATATACTACCACTTCGAGTACGTAGGGACTCCACGCAGCTACAAATGGATCAACAGCAACTCTTTGGTAAGACCTCTAGCCTGTAGAAAGATGGATAGACTTTATCTAACTAGAGAAAATAGGGCAAAACATGGCATCAACTACAAGAGGCTCATCGCCGCAACGCAAAGCAGATTTGGGTTTTCAACGTAGGCGATATCAAACCTATGGAAGTCCCACTCACCTTTGCGATGTCACTAGCTTGGAACGTCAAGTTAATCGAGGCACAAGACTTTGTGAAGTTCTATACTTCTATGGCCGAAGCCAACTTTGGTTCAGATCTGGCTACCGAGATTGCCGACGTATGGCATCGGTACGACAGACTAGCCGCACTGCGAAGACATGAACACATCGAACCGACGACATTCTCACTGCTGCACTATAGCGAGGCAGAAAGTGTCGTGGACCGATGGGATTCACTTCTCGACTCGGCACAAGCGATTCATGATCGCGCACCGGAACATCAGAAGGCAGCAATATTCGAGACTGTCCTGCACCCTGTCAAGGCATCTCAAATCTTCACCAAGCTCCAGGTCGCACTAGGCAGAAATCAGCTGTACGCTCGCCAGAGGCGAAACACTGCAAACAAACTGGCTCGCGAGGTGCTCGACCTCTTCGACGATGATTACACCCTCAGTGAAGAGTTCCATTCCCTGCTTGGCGGGAAGTGGAACCACATCATGAGCCAGACACATTACGGCTTCGGCGATACCTGGCACGCGCCGTCGCGGGACATGATCAGCGGTCTGTGTTATGTTCAGCGTCGGCAAAACTCCAACCCGATCGTGGGCCAAATGGGAGTTGCTGTTGAAGGCCATGCGGGTGTTCGCCCAGGAAGAACGAACGAAGAATCTGATCGGACGCATCCTAGCCGACGAGACCTAGTCCCTGGAGTCACTTTGGGTTCCATGAGCCGGTATGGACCATCAAAGAGGTGGTTCGACATCTTCACGAGAGGAAACCAAGTCATACACTGGAAAGCGTCCTCCCCGGTTCCGTGGATTCAGCTCTCTACTACGAAGGGCACGCTTGATCCTGACGGCGACGATGCACGCGTTTGGATCGTCGTCGACTGGGAGAAGGTTGCGGAAGATTTCAACCAGGTAGTTCTCATTGACATTCAATCTCAAGAAGGTGACTTTGAACAGATCCACCTTCCGATCACTGGAAGACGAGTCCCGGAGACTTTCAGTGGCGGGTTTGTTGAAAGTGACGGATGCGTTTCCATCCCAGCTTCTCAATGTCATCCGCCTGAGTATAGACTGCTGCCGGACTGCGGTAGAACAGAAAATGGAGGCGTCACTGTTGTCGATATGAACGAGATTCCCGACGAACATCTCAGTTATACGTTTTATGTCTTCTCGCAGGCTACGACACCGATCTTGCAGCTGTACTTCAACATGACTCTCGGCTTTGATCCGGAGAACACGATGGTGTACCAGTTTCAAGTTGACGATGACGAGAAATCTGGTGGAATGTGGCCACTGCTGGAAAAAAGAACTGGCGCAGATCATCCCGAAGGATGGTTCCACGCAGTCCAGGATTGCAGTTGGGTACGAACACACCACTTGAGTGGCCTCAAATTGAGCCCGGGAGAACACACTGTCACGATTCGGTTGAGACATTCGAATTTGATTCTGGAGAAGGTTGTCATTGACTTGGGAGGGGTGAAGGAAAGCTATCTGGGACCCCCGGTAAGCTCGTACCTGGGCAAGTGATTGATCTACTTCAACGTTGTGGTGCATCCACCTCATCAAGATCGAGTCGTAGAATGCAATTAGAATCATGCTTCTTGTTATATCAACGCCATAATATGGTATCTACTTAGACAAAGGTCCTTTCAGCGGCTTCAAGCTGATCCACCAGTCATCTTGCGCATCTTTTGCAACTCATTCGCCTTCTTGACGCCAAACCCAGTAGAGAAAATCTGGCGAACCTCCTCAAGCGGCAAGCCGTTCGCCTCAGGGTAGCAGAAGATGACAAAGACCCAACCAGAGAAGCAGATACCTGCGTAGAAGCCAAAAGCACCGCTGGGCGTCAGGCCCTTCATCATGGACAAGAACGTCGAAGCGATGATGATGTTGCAGCCCCAGCAGGTGACAGTGTTCATCATGGTGCCAAGGGCGCGGACCTCAAGAGGCAACAGCTCAGTGCCGACCCACGCAATGGTGGCAACTCCACCGGCGAAGCAGGCTACGTAGACGATGATGGTGACGAGGACGAGGATACCCGCCCAGTTTACCGAGGTGGCTTGTAGCTTCAGGTCGGGCGAGACTGGGATCCAGTGGAATGCGATCGCGGCGACGGCCATGCTGATAGACTAGAATTGGTCAGTAGGGTGTCGAAAGACCAGGGCACTGAAGAAACTCACCATTCCCATGACTGTGAAGATGAGAATACGGCGTCTGCCAAGTCGATCGATGACCAACAGGTTGACCAGGGAGAAGACAAAGTTGGTAGCACCGACGACAATGGAGACGGCGACTGGCTTATCGAAACCAACAAGTCCGAAGAGGACGCCGCTGTAGTACATCAAAGTGTTGAAGCCGCCGAGTTGAGAGACTAACAATCGTCAGTTGCGTATCTTCCAACGTGGAGATGGGTGGTCTTACTGGCCATGATAGCGCAGGCGCAAATCAAAGCTCGCAGATTGGAGGGAACAGTGTGAAGCTCCTTGAAGCGTTGCCACAGGGAAGTAGACGTAGCCTGCGCCTCAACCTCAAGAGCCCAGGTCATGTGTCCCATCTTTGCTTGGACCTGCTCCTCAGTGGCATGGGGATAGACGCGCCTGATGACGCGGGTAGCCTCTTCAAGCTTGCCGTGGGAAAGGAGCTGACGGGGCGACTCGGGGCACCACGGGAGGAGGAAACCGAGAGCGATAGGTGGGAGACCACCAACGGCAACCATGTAGCGCCATCCGTGAGGAACCTCCGTGAACCCGGCTCCAAGAGCATAAGAGATAAGTTGACCAAGCGTCACACTCATGTTATCGAAGGCAATCATGCGGCCACGATGTCTGGCAGGGGCCAGTTCGCCGATATAAAGAGGCTAGTCTCGAGGCCTCAGTATCAAATGTGCTAGGTTGGGGATCGGGAAACCTACGATGATCATGGCGGCGGATCCAACACCCAATCCCACGATGAAACGGCCGACCGTCATCTGAGCCAGCGAGAACGCCGCGGCTTGGATAATCGAACCGATAAGGAAGAGAATGCATCCGATGTAAATTCCGAGCTTGCGTCCGTATCTGTCGGCAGGGAGACCGGCGATAATGGCCCCGATCAAGGCGCCGCCGGAGGTGATGGACGTCACGAGCTCTTGCTCCGAAGTCGATAGTTCGTGACCGAGGTCCGACTTGAGGCTGACCAGAACGGCCGAAATCACACCGGTGTCGTATCCTGTAAAAGCCAAGATTAGGGTCCGCACGTTTCATTGAAACTTTACTGTCGCGTATGAGCAGCATAGTAGTAGAACCTACCGAACAGAAAACCGCCCATTGCCACGGTAAAGGTGATGAGCCAGACAGCTTTCGAAGGCTCTGTGTCTTCGATGGAGTCATCGTAGCTGGGCGCCTGGACTCCGTCGGACTGCTCGACGTGCTTCGCAACTCCGTCAACCTTGACCTTATCGAGGGATGCTTCTCTCGACAGATTCTTGCTGTCGGCGTCGGGGGTTGTTTGCGACATCTTGTCCAAGCAGTGTGCTGACCGGCCTCACAAGCAAGGTGATGAACTGAGCGGAGTGTAGGAAGACGGATTGGTGTCGTAGGGTTCGGCTATTGAGGCTGAGACCAGTTGCTAGATCAGAAGCTCGAACCATCATCGGACGAAGGCGACCATCCACATGCTTATATAGAATTTGAGTCAATGCCTCTCTCCCCAAGAGACTACCACGCACCCTAGCCCATCAAGAGCGCGCCAAGGTGGGTCGCGGGGTTTTATTACTCAAACGAGTTCCTTGTATGGGTAGACAACGAACACGCGCGCCCTGCCGGCTGGAATCCCCTCGTCCGCGTCTTTACAGAACCAGACGGCATCCTCGTTACATCCGGCATGTTGGGGCAGGGTTCTACTGAAAAGCCGGGCAAAGACACCTTGGTTTCCCCAAAGCAACGCGTAACGACCAGCGGCCCCCTCATCTCCTTTCCCCAGCACCTGAACATTGCTGAGTAGCGTAGCTGAAATAAATGCGGGGGTGGGTTGTCTGGGGTGCTTCCGCGTGCGGGATACGCGGGGAATCCATAGCAGGCCATGCCGAAAGAAGTAACAAAAGCCCGCAGTGTCTGTCATTCGTTCAACTGAGACGCAACGCCTTGGCAGATTCGTCTACCACCAGGCGCCTTACTGCGTACTGTAATCAGCGTCAAGATATCAATGGCGTAGTGCTGGAGCTCGGGTGAAGGGGAGCCCATCCCACCGGTAACATCGCTGCTAGCTCATCAACATTCCATCGTGTTTTCCGGCGAATTGCAGCCGATGTCTAGACAAGAACTACCAGAACTTGCAATGATAACACGGACTCGTTGGGAAAGGTTTCGAAGACTTTCCATCGGTTACACTACACAACGCGCACTATGGGTCCATACCAGGGTCTGGACAACTTCTGCGAAAAATGATGTCATCGTCAACATCGAAGGGAACGATACGCTACTGTGCATCCGATAGGAACAATACTGAAGCGGGATGAGAATAGACAGGATGGTGGATCAAGTTGTTGGGATGGCGTCCACCTGCTCTGCCCCAGATTTCGCATGCATCAGAGTTTGCCCCGGATATTCCCCCACAGTGGGGGAGAAGTTCTCTTTCACTGACATTATCAATTTCACGGCTGCGATTGGTGCCCAGTATCTTGTGACTGCCGTGAAGATGAGGGACTTTGTTTGGCCCACCGGTCAGAGGCGGCGGTAACGATTCTCTCCGCAGCAAAAGCAGGTGGGCGACCCTGGTCAAACTAGGGAGCCTCCAACGAGTCAGGGACTTGCATGTGTGGGATTTCCTACCGAAAGGGGTAACATAATCCGCGGGAGTCAGACCAGAACCAGGATGAAGCTTATTCGCCCACACACGATCTGCTCCATTTCCTTCCACGCGGCCACCAGTGTAACCAACGAGATGGCTGACAATGGTCACTGTTCAACTTGACAGATGATGGAAATCCGAGATCCTGTCAATATGCACGCGCAAGGCATCATGATGTTGCACAAGGGGTCTTCATCAAGTCCGATCTAGGCCCTGTCATGTTTCGGGACGAGCCCTGGCTAGATACCGGCAGGAAGGAACCCGCGGGTTATGAAGATATCGGGATTGGTGCTTTTCCGTCTCCATCTTATTCTGCATGTTGACGTTTTTGCAATGTTTCTGTTTCCTAAATTCGTGCAGCAGTGAAACGCCATGACTTGGCATATCTGCGTCCCTGAGAACTGGACTTAGTGGATGCTAATCCCAGACCATCGGTTCCATCAGATCGGGACATGAATCCAATTGACAGAAGCCTACGCTAATCTTCTTCCCAGCATGGCGGAGCCTTGCTCCGGAACAAGCCATGCAAAGCTTTTCATGGCCTACCTTAGTCGTAGGAGATTATTTCCGATTTCAGTAGTTGAGGCTCAATATTCTAGCCGCAATGGACAGACCGGGCTGCAATCACCTATGTATGTTATTACGCTGGAAGCTGTCGGGAGTTATGCAGGAACCAGGTCATCTGTTCAATACAATAGGAAATATCCATTAGCTCCGACGGGTCAACTAACTCGGTGTAGAAAGTCAAGTTTGAGTCCGAATACCCGGCAAGTTAGCATCACCCGAGGAAATAAGGCTCTTTGAATGATACAGAGGAAAAGTGCTTTGAATCTATTTCATAAACCATGTAGACGCTTTCTTTGTCAAACCCAAACCATACCCTAGATCCTAGTGTCGTAAACTCGTACTAATGCCATTCCATCTATCCCCAAACATCCTCTTGCCACTTGCGGTTGCGCTTCAATGCCTCGCTCCAGTCCTTAACCTGGGCATCGTCCCAGCCCTTGTCCGCTTTCATGACATCGCCAAGCGTCTTGCCAACCTCTCTAGCCATGCTTGCCCTGCCGCACATGTACAAGCTGGCGCCGTCTGCCAACAACTCGGAAACATCCTTGCCCATCTCCCGGACCTTGTCCTGGACGTAGGTCTTCTTGGCACCCTGCTGTCTCGAGAATGCAGTGACAATCTTCAACTTGCCTCCAAGGTCCTTCTCCATCTGTTCAAGCTCCTCGCGGTAGATGTAGTCCTCGTCAGGCTTGTGGCAGCCGAAGAAGAGCAGCATCTGACCAACGTCCTTGCCGATGGACTGCAGGCGGAGACGCTCGGCGATGAAACCGCGGAAGGGAGCGAGACCGGTACCAGCAGCTACCATGATCAAGGGGTGTGATGACAGCATGGGGAGCTTGAACTTGGAGCGGCGGATGTGGGCGTAGACCAGGCCACCTTCGAGAGCGTTCGAAGGGCCAGTGAGAGCATAGCTCAGACCTTCCGTCTGCTGAGCCGCCTGAGACTCTTGAAGTGAGCGTGACAGGGCTTGAAGGTAATTTGTTGTGAGGCCAGGAATGGCAGCGGTTGGAGATGCAGCAAGTGGGGTATCAGAAACAGCCACAGTAATGCTAGGGGCTTTAGGAGAAACAATGCTAGAGGAAGAAATGGAGTAGTAGCGGGGTTGAGATCGGGGTAGGTTCTCGATAAGGTATGACAAGGGGATGCCGGACCACGTGGCTGAGGCCTGCGATTCATCCGATTTGAGGGCGAGTTCAAGAAGCTTGCCGATGGTGAGGTGGTTGGAAGCAAGGAAGCCGGCGTAGTTGTCCTTGTCCCTGCCGAGGTTCAGAAGGAAATCCTTGGCAGCGGCCGAAGGTGCGAACTGGGCAAGGCCGCGGACGGTATCTCTTGGCACAGCGGCGCAGATCTCGAGGTAGTACCTGAATAGGGTCTCGACGTTGGTAGGAGTGGGAATCCTGACTTTGACGGCGACATCCAGAGCGTTGATGCTGATGGGGATGCTGCGGCGTTCTGAGAGTCCGAGGACGTTGAGAAGGCGCTCAACCTCTTGATCGGGGTTGATGGGCCAAACAGCGAGATGATCGCCAGTCTTGTAGGTGAGTTGTGAGCCGCTATCAAGCTCGAGGTCCAAGTGAAGACAGCTACGGCCCGGCGAGGAGAACAAGTCGTACGCGTTCTTGATCTTGAGAGCTTTGATGGCAGAGTTCGCCGTAGACTTGCCGGATCCCTCAATGAGATGTACTGGCTCGCCAATGTGCAGATCTTGGATCTCCAGCGATTCATCCTCGACAACTGCCAGTGAAGGCTCGTGCTTCACTTCGTGCTCTGTCAGGTTGAGAGTCTCACGGAAAACCTTGTAGAGATCGTCCTTCCACGAGAGGAAATCTTCCTCGGTGGCGCCCTCCGCATCGTCGGCACGTCCAACGGGAGCTAGACGTGATGCGCCGGTATCCTCAAGAGCCTTGTCGACGACGTCGACGACTCTGTTGTAGTATCTGTAGTTGCTGTTTCCCAGGCCGAAGGCGGCATAGCGGAGAGAAGTCAAGGGCTTATCTTGAAGCTTGGTGATCCAATCCCAGAACATGCCGGCGTTGTCACTGGGGTCTCCCTCGCCATATGTTGAAAGGATGAAGATGGCGAGCTTGGTCTGCGGGATTTGTGCGATCGTGTCGGCGTCATAGTCTGAGAGGTCGGCAGACATGGTCTCGAGGTGGAATCGCTGGTGCAGCTCCCTGGCCAGACGATTGGCGAAGCCCTCAGCTGTGCCGGACTGTGAACCCCAGAAGACGACGACATCCTTGCCCTGTAAACGGAGTCGTTAGCGAAGTTGGTAACATGAGATGCTCAGATGTGCTTACAAGCTCTTCTAGCCTCTCGGCGATATTCTTCGACTTCTTTGCAGCGCCGCCACCAGCTCCCTGCTGGGGCTTCTCGTACCAAATGTAGTTGTACGGATCGGGCTTATCCCATGTGTATCCGCGCAAGACATATGCAGCAGACAGGAGCCCAGCAGCTGCGAGAGCCGCGGTGTCTGCAAACGTGTTTGGTGCCAGCTGGCTGAGCAGCTTCAGAGTGCTCTCTGGAAGAGGCCCCGGGACCGACATGGTGTCTGCGGCGAAATGAATGGCAACAGCGATGAAGACGTTTTGTTCAGACGAAAGAAAAGTCAATGGGCTTGGGGTGTTCACAGAGCAAGTAGCAATGCGCTCGAAGAGTCGAGATAATAAGGGCGAACAGCTCCAAGATAATCATCGTGAGAATTTCCAAAACACGAGCAGCATGTGAACCATGCCCTCAGCGGACCCCAATTTTGTCAACTTTCGCCGGAATAATTTCCCAAATGACTTCAGAAAGGCAAGTTGCGGGGAAGCATTGCCCCATTGAGTCAGACTGCAGGTTCGAAAGTTGGGGAACCAATCCACTTCCCCGCGGGGGGACGCGAAGGCGACTTGGAGTATGCAGTTGATCTAAACTAAGATAGGCGAGGTATCCCGCGGGATCGAGATGGCGCAGGGTCGTGTACGGCAGCGTAGCATTGGCCAACAAGCCTTTGAGTCTTTGCGTGCCAACGACTCTCTCGCGGATCCCAAATTCCCCAACTTTCTGAGTCTTTTTCCGTCGACGGCTGGAACACCGAGCCCGCCGTCCTGGACGGGGATACCCACCTCCCAAGTTTAAAGTGGCTATTCCGCGGGGTAAGTTGCCTCGTTGAGCTAGAGAACTCGCCGGGCCGTGGATCTTCGCCGTGTGATGGAGTCCGACCCCCGCGTCCTTTGCGGCGAAAAAGGGGTGTGATGGTCACCGAGATATCCCCACGATCTGTCACTCTAATGGTGCACCACACTATCAACATCTACATAGTATTCATGTTTCTTGGCGTATCGGTTCCCCCGCGGACTTGGTCCTCGCTTGTCTTACATCTCATCTTTTCCGCCCCGCTTGTGCATCCTTAGGGCAAGACACTTCAGCTATTCTTGACAACGCAGATGAAGGAGGGAGATATTGGGCACTTGTGACGTGCATAATGCGGAGAACGTGTCGTAACGAGTGGAGGCCAGGCCAAGCGGGCAGTCTTTCCTCTTCCGCAACAGCCGCTTTTCCAAAGTGGGCTCTATCTCGCCGGCCTACGTTTTGCCATTCTCGTGACTTTCGTGTCTGGAGTGTTCCGCTCGTGGCTGCTTATTTAGTTCAAGAGATGGTCCAGCTCCGAGCCGACAAAGAGGCAAACAACAACCACCACCGCTCCAACTTCAACCATTTGTCTCGTCTACTTCAGATCTTTTGAGATCTAGCAACAGACATGGCGCTTGAAACAATTTCAACATTTTCGCATGCCCCCTATGCCGCGGGCCTTTTCTTCGTTGCCTTGTCTTACTTTATTATTTACCCTCTCGTCGTGTACTTCAAGGACTCAAAAGGTAAGGCTCGCCGCCCTGAACATCGGATGAACGCACACTCACGAAATAGGCATGCGCAAGTTCGAAAACTTCAGCACATTCTCCGGCGCTTCCAACATCCCCTTTATGATTCTCGCCCGCACCGGAGCTCGATCAACACACCTCGTAGAGCTTCACAAGCAGAAGGGTCCCGTTCTCCGTACCGGCCCCAACTCCCTCTCCTTCAGTGATGTCCGTGCTATCAAGGACATCTACGGTCACGGAACTCCTTGCATCAAGGATGAGTCCTACGACTTGACTGCCGGCTCCCACTTCCACCTGGCCGATGTCATCGACAAGCACGACCACGCCAGGAAGCGCAAGGTCCTCTCTTCGGCCTATGCTCTGAAGAACCTCGAGGGATGGGAGCACAAGGTCGCCGATAAGGTCGAGAGGCTCTTCAAGCAACTCGACAAGCGCTGCACCGGACCTCTCCCAAAGGGCCAAATGTTCCCTGCCCCGGAAGATCTCACCGTCGACTACCGCAAGTGGACCAACTTCTTCACCCTCGATGCCATCGCCGATATTGGTGCCTCTGAGCGCCTGGGCCTTCTTGACCGGGGCCACGACAGAGTTCTCGCCCAGCACAAGGATGGAAGCACATGGGAGGTTGGCCTGCGCGACTCTCTCTACCCCACCGCCCGCAAGCAATCCCTGCTCCTCTGGTCCTACGAGAACTACAAGCTCATCGACAAGCTCTCCAACATCATTCCCTACTACCGCAAGATGACCGAAGCCTCCAAGGGCTGGGACGGCATCGTGCTCCAGATCTCCTCGAACCGACTCAAGCGCTACAACGCCGGCGAGAAGCTCGATGACTTCTTCCAGGCCCTCATGGAGAGCAAGAATGGCGAGGCTAACAACCTTGAGTGGGGTGAAATCGTCGCTGAGATCAACATTATGATGAACGCCGGCAGCGTCACCACCGCCATCGCCGTTACCAACGTCCTCTACCAGCTCCTCAAGAACCCCAAGTATCTGCAGCGCCTCCGCGAGGAAGTCGACAGCGTACTTGATGCCGACGAAGTCATCGCCCCTTACGACAAGGTCAAGCACCTTCCTTACCTCCGTGCCTGCCTTGACGAGTCCCTCCGCCTGTTCCCTCCGACGCCTCAAGGTCTGATGCGCAAGACCCCTCCCGAGGGCATGTACATCATGGGCGAGTGGGTGCCTGGCAACACCAGCGTCAGCATGTCCGGTGTCGTCGCCCACCGCGATGAGACTGTTTTCCCTGATGCGCACAAGTACATCCCTGACAGGTGGCTCGGGGAGAAGGGCAAGGAGCTTCAGCCGTACTTCCTCGCCTTCTCCGCTGGCGCGAGAGGCTGCATCGGTCGCAACATCTCATACCTGGAGCAAGCCGTGTTGTTGGCTTCGGTAGTCCACAGATATGAGTTTGCCTTGCCGAGGGACTTTGAGCTTCAGCGTGAGGAGACGATGAACTGGCTCTTGGGTGAGATGCCTGTCAAGATCTGGAGGCGGCAATTGGAGGGCGAGACAAACTAGATTCCCAGGTTTACATAGACTTACGATTTATGGTAATGGACGCGGCGTTGGAGACTTGAATATCAAATTGATTAAGGGCTGAAATTAATCTGATCCCGTGACGTTTCTTTTCCGGTTTCTGGTTATCAGATAATCACAAGGATTTATAATTACGTCTTGAACTCCGAGCAAAACGAATTGGCTTTCATCCAACATTACCATCAAATTTGACGAGGCGTTTCACGTGCTCGAATAATGCCTTCAAAGTATGGTTTGACTTCCAAAATGCAGGTCGATTATCTCAAAGCCCGTGATGCAATTCGTCGCGGTGACAGTCGGCCTCCGACGTCGAACTTTGAGTCTCAGCAAACTCTGAACAGTATCGGGTAAGTCTTGCGTCCATACTGCGACTACCCCGCAATCTGGATATGTAGGAAATGGGGAGCATGTCCATATGGGCGATTGGGTGTGATACTGCTTTCATCGTTGGTTTTAGTCGCCACCATCTCCCAAATATCATAATCTTCAACATGAATATTTCCCCATCATCCACGCCAAGTCCTGCCAGTGAAGATCGCGAAAAGCCGAAGGTCATTGAGTTACACCCATCTGGAGATTCCATCATCGTCATTCAAGATCCCAGCGGGACATGCTACAGCCGACTTCTCGTATCTTCTTCGACGCTGACCCTGGCCTCATCCTACTTCAGGACACTTTTCGGGCCGAACTTCAAGGAAGGCGTAGACCTTCGAAACTACACACGTCCAGAAATCACTCTGCAGGAGGACTGGCCCAGAGAAACGGAAATTCTTCTTTCACTTCTTCATTTCCATGAACTTCATCACTATCGGAGCTTAGAGCCAAGAACGGTCGCTTTGATAGCTCACCAAAGTGACAAATATGACTGCGCCGACGCGCTGATTCCGTGGGGCTACAGGTGGTTTCATGGAATTGGGCAGCTTACAGACGAGCAGTTTGGCTACCTGCTCACTGCGGCCTACTTGCTAGACTCGGATGAGGGCTTCAGGTCAGTTTCGGGCACGGCCATCCGAAAAATGACGCCTAATTTCCGTGCTGTCTGGGATGGCAATGATCTCATTGATCGACTCCCGCAGGAAATACAGAGTAATTAACGCGAGTAACGCCTATAGTCTTGAGAACAGGTTTTAACACTTTACAAGCCAGATTGAGAAGCTGGTAATCGACACCCTGGCGGCTATGCATGAGCAAATCTATGCAGTTGAATGGACTCTGCAAAGTGGTACAAACGAGCGTTCCGCTGTCAACTCTCTAAGAAGGCGTAGATCTATCTGCACGGCAGAGCTGCGCGTCGCTGACTATTTCAAAGTATTAAGAAAGGGATGTTTATGGCCCCCTTCCCCTCTACGTGTGTCCGAGATCAAAGAAAGAACTGAGAGTCTGGGAAAGTTCCCAGAGATCAAACAGCACTGCGACGACGGGCCAGAGTGTAATTTGCGAAAGGAGATACGCGGATTGTCGGATAATATTGCTGTTATTTTCAAGGGCATTACAGGTTTCTCCGTCAAGTCCAGTTGCGAGAGGGACAAGGCTGTTTAGTCTTTGATTTCGTGAGGTGCACCTCATTAATTTGATTGAAAACAGAAGACCATGTGTAAGGGCGGTGTTAGTTACCTGGCAGTGTAGTTATCAAGTTGGTGCAAGATTAACTCACAAGTCCCTTTTCCCACGGCCTTCATGATCATTCATATTGATGTGTGGCAACGTGTGTCGAAAAGGTTTATAATTTCAAAGTTATACGGTGTACTACTGTGAAGGTACAAGTCCAAGTGGCCGGAACGAAAGCGAACCCGCTAACTCCCCACGTGTGAGGTGGAAGCATAAATCGATTCTACTTAAGTATGTTTGGTCCTCTCGAAATGCATGCCTTCCGGTGTTATGGATTTGACTTCTTGACTGCAAGGCAGGCGTAGATGCGATTACCATGACCCCGCGAATGTCCACGCCCACGGTGGTGGTGGGCCTCCGACGTTGAACTTAACTATCCAGTCCTTCACAACAAACTCTGAGTCTCTTTTCCCGCTGAACACATCACACTTAAAGTGAAGAGCCACCGCATCCACGACTTAAAGAATTCACTGCTCTCCACTATTCATGATTATCTCAGACTCAGCTACTAGCAAGATGGATATTACGCCCACTTCGAGCACTCAATCCTTGGTCCCAGCCACCGAGGAACCAGAGACTGTCAAGTTGCACCCGTCAGGAGACGCCGTCATCGTCATCCTGGATTCTGACAACAAAACCCACGGTCGTTTCTTGGTTTCTTCCGCCACTCTCTGCTTAGCCTCGCCGTATTTCAGATCGCTTTTTGGTCCTGACTTCAAGGAGGGATCAGAGGTCCGACAGGGAAAATGCCCGGAAATAACTCTTGAAGAAGATGAACCCGAGGCAATGGAGAAACTCCTGTCCATCCTCCACTTCCATGATCTCGACCGCTACCAGTCGATGGAACCAAGGGCGATTGCATTGCTTGCCCAGCAGAGTGACAAATACGACTGTGGCCGGGCTCTGGTCCCCTGGGCAGGCTTGTGGTTCAAGGGTGTGGGAAAACTTGCGAAATCGGAGGAGTATGGATGTTTGTTGACGGCAGCTTATCTACTGGACTTTCCGGAATGGTTCAAGATCGTCTCAGCCACCGCAATACGATACATGACGGCCGACTTCCTGGTTGCCTGGGACAAGGAGAAAATAACAGGGCGATTATCCTCGGAGATCAAGAGTAAGAATATTCCCCTTTGATATTTACATGAGGTGAGTGTGAGGTAAATCTAGGACAGATATAATCGACAAACAACTCCGAACTGCATTCGCCGAGGTACAGCAGGGGATTTTCAGTCTGGAGAAAGATTTGAGAACTGGCAACGATTCATACTACTTTCAGAATCGATACGATGTCGCTCGCCAGACCTTGTACTGCAGTCCCGAGGTCAGAGTAGCGCACTATTTTCAGGCGCTGCGGGAGTGTGGCCTGTGGCCTTCTATAACAAACTTCCCAGCGTGTAGCATTTCAGATATCAACATCCTGGTCCGAAAAGCAAGAGATTGGAAAAGACATGACTGTACCGGAGAACAACGTTGCGTCTTCATAATGCAGTTACAGATGCTACCCGATAAGATTGACACAATCACCGGAAGAATCAAAGGGGTTTCTATTCAGCCACGTCTTGGCCACAAAGAAGTCTAGGACAAGCAGGGAAATGTATGCAAATCTCACTAGTTGGATTCTAATATTGAGACTCAAGTATATCTCAAGGTGTTTGGGCAGGAGCCATTATCGTGTAAATTGGGTGAGGATATCATTGAGAGGTTGAATGTTTGCGCCGATAAGTTGTATAGCCTAGCTGCTAGCTCATTTTCAGCAGATCAACTTATGCCAGATCATTTGTCGGTATTTCGACCACCGAGCCACCTCTACTGAGAAGCAAGTGTCATATTTGTTCCCTAGATTCCTGAAGATTCATTTGAGGGACCGAAAGCCAAGGGTTGGCTCACCGGGTCAACCGCCTGCGCCGGGCTGCTCCGGACGGCGGCATCGTTAAGTTGTTGCGGGGCCCCGCAGTCCCTTTTGCAGCAGGGATTTCTTGTTCTACGAGTCATTGATATTTCCCTTCTTGTTCATCTATCGTTGGTCAAATAAAATCAACTTTTTGATTGATTTCACGTGATATCAGTTACCGAACGTGTATGAACAGAATGCGCGAAGGAGCAACCTAACACCTAGGTAGGTAGGCCCAAGGCGCCCTTACTACCATACAACATCTCTTCGGACACTTCCCGTTGGCAAAGGTGCAGCTGTCAACCCTCGAACCTTGAGGTGATGCAAAATCGAGATAGTCTGAAAGCCCTCACTACACGTATGTGGACGTCTTGGCAAACTATTAGAGCGGTTGTTGTGGAAAAGTTCTCAAATACTCAAGCTAGCCGAGTAGCTCTGATGAGAATGTTGTAGACTATTATTAACCTCGAAGATGGCTTTCAAAAATGAAGTACCATAGTGAATCGCAGATCTTGACATTACATGTACCTGTACGTGGAAGACGCTGGGGAGGATTCAGAAGCACTCTGTGGAGTCTTTTCTATGCAAAATGAATTCGAGACTGCTTCTTGTTACTAACCGAGGCACAGATTATTGTAACATGAGAATGCTTCATGATTTACGACATCTGCGGCGCTTCAAGGTTGAGATTTGGGAGCATTGAAGACCAATAAGTTTTTTTCGTGAGGAGACGATGTTATCACAATTATTGAGACATGCACCTGGAGCGAAGAGCAGCGCTCAGTGATTATTACCATGCTTCACAGCTTCTATTTTGGCTCTTTTGCGGGGAGAAATTCGGATATCGGGCCAGTGCTGCACGAAATGGCATTTCAGATCACCACATTTGAGCCTGTGTTGACGTGATCTCTTCCCCCACTCCACCATCCCAGGAACGACGCAGAGAGCCAATCAACCCAATCATGTCGTCGTCAGAAGCTTTGTGTCTGATACTACTCTGCCACCAATCAATTTTCATGTGATCCCTCTGCTGAGAGACTTTCTCCTCTCTAGGTACTTCATGGGGGCCTCGCTATTGCCTCCGACCACTGAAATGTCGGGTGCCCTGATAACCGCCCCATGGACGCCATCCACCCCATTCTTGCCCCTAATCACCTCCAAGTCTCCTGTCCAGTGTGTTAAATCTGCAGGCCTTCGGCCTGAAGTTGCCGATATTCGTCCATGTAAGAGCCGTCCTCTCCGCGGACGTATTTGTGCCCACTTGATATGCAGTGGGGTTCCATGACGAAGCTCGGAATTGCACCATCGTGGATCACGAAGTTGTGATGGCAAACTCTGCATGCGTTACTGTTCAATCATGCTGATTTCCTTCTGCAATAAATAATGTAGGTATGATTTAGGTTTGCGAGTAAGCCTCACCCTTTCGCATCGTCTTGTTTTCACTGGCACCAACACTGGTCAACCGTCTTGGCGCTTTACCATGTCTGGCACGCCAAGCGTCAACTCTGCTATCGAGCAGAAGGGCGAACGTCTAAACGTTGACGACAAGTCTGCAGCCTCTAGCTCGAAGCAGGCTGCCTCGGCAGAGGTATGGGCAGTTGGAGGCTCGGCGGAATTATACGAGCCAATCCCAGAGTACGAGGGTCGACATCGTTACGACCCAAAGGCAGAATGGTCTGAGAAAGAGGAAAATAAGCTGGTGAAGAAAGTGAGAACACCCAAAGACGGCTGTCGCAGCAACGACGGGACCTCGGCATTCTAACTCTATGCAGCTTGACTACAGAATATGCAGCTGGGTCTGCTTGATGTTCTTCGCATTGCAACTAGACCGCGGCAACATCACACAAGCAAACTCGGATAACATGCTCGCTGATCTCGGTCTATCCACAAACCAGTACAACTACGGCATGACAATCTTTTACCTTTGCTTTCTTTGCGCTGAGCTACCGTCGCAAATGCTCTCGAAGAAGCTCGGCCCGGATGTATGGATCCCCATTCAGATGGTCTTGTGGAGTACTGTCGCCATTTGCCAGTGCGCAATCAAGAACCAGACAGGCTTCTACGTGACCCGGGCACTGTTAGGTCTGATTGAAGGTAGATCTTGATTCGTTCAATATTGGATTTCCTGCTCCATCTGTAGATACTGATCTCCAACAGGCGGGTTCATTCCGGATGCCATCCTCTATCTCTCGTACTTCTACACAAGCAAGGAACTGCCTGTCCGTCTCAGTTGGTTCTACGTCACGAGCAACGCATTCACTCAGACGATTGCAGCTTTTCTTGCGTTCGGCATTCTGCACTTGCGAGGCACGGGAGGCTGGGAGGGTTGGCGGTGGCTGTTCGCCCTTGAAGGTGGTCTGACAGCGTTGATCGGCGTCCTCTCTTGGTTCTATCTCCCACCAAGTCCAACCCAAAGCGCCGGTGGACTACGCGGCAAGGATGGCTGGTTCTCCGAGCGAGAGGAGATCATCATGGTCAATCGAATTCTGAGAGATGACCCGAGCAAGGTATGTTCACGCTGCATGGGCACGATATTCCTGAATACTAACTTATCCGGCAGGGTGGAATGCACAACCGACAGGGCTTGACTTTTAAGCTTCTCTGGTCTGCTCTCTGCGATTGGGATCTTTGGCCTATCTATCTTTACGGCTTCACGCTTCTCATCCCAGTACAGCCGGTCACGGCATACATGACGCTCAATCTTCGCGCGCTTGGCTTCGACACATTCCAAACTAACTTACTGACCGTCCCGGCATATGTCCTTTTCTTTATCCAGCTGATAGGCTGGACTCAATTTTCGGAGCGCTTCAACAATCGATTCCTCACCGTTTTCCTGTACTCCGTCTGGGTATTCCCTCTGCTTCTAGCACTTGAGTTGCTCCCAAGCACAGCAAGCCCCTGGAGCTGGTATGCGGTGACTGCTTTGACAATCGGATATCCATATGTTCATTCTATTCTAGGTATGACTCTCTGGGAATACAACTTGTGGTTGGGACTAACACATAAGCTGTTGCCTTGACGTCTCGGAATGCAGGCACTGTACGCACACGCACCGTCGGAAGCGCAGTGTACAATATGACGGTACAAGCGAGCAGTATCATCGCTTCAAACGTGAGTTACTGTTCCCAACTGAGACACAGACAGCAAAATTGACATTTGGGAGATTTATCGTACCGATGATGCACCTTTGTACCGCCGTGGAAATAAGGTCTTGCTTGGCATCACTGCCTGGAATGCCGTGTTTGCGTGGATGATTAAAGGGTACTACATGTGGAGAAATAAGAAGCGTGACGACGTTTGGAAAACCATGAATCAACAGGAGAAAGACACTTATTTGGCGACAACGAAAGACGAAGGAAGCAAACGTTTAGATTTCCGATTTGCTCATTAGAGGGTAAGAACAATGTGCAATATTAGTTGGAGATGAACAAAAGCTTGCTGAGAAACCTTGGTACATTATGATTTCTAATTAGCCATGGTAATTTTACAACCCTTTTGCAGTACACAAACGAGGTCTCTTAACAGGAAGCACACACCCTGCGGCGACGCCGATCTTGTCGTTTCATGGAATTGACATGAGATCTGGATTCATTGTTGATGGGATCGGTAATTAAATGAGTGCTGTAGGATACAATAATCAAAACTTGGGCAAGATTCACACGAGGCAAAGAGCCAAGAAAGATTATGTCTGCAGATCTTCCACTATCATTCCACCAGAATGTTTTTAGCAATGATAAGCCAGAGGAAGCCGTTATCAGATCCGAGCCTGAAGAACTCTCGTCCGAGATTACAAGATAACTCACTGAGCGTCGGATACTTTACTCAAACTGCTGAGTTGTCCTTGGCACATTGAAACGTAAAGTTGTTTGGTTGGAACATGCCGCATCCTTGGTGTGCCACACCTCCATTGCCGTAAGCACCTCGCAGAATGGTCTGTCACCGGCGTAGCCTCCTCCACGTATCAAAGCGAGAGAAAGCCCCTCGTCTTTGGCATCACCTGACCCAGCCTGATTTGAGAAACTTCCAAAGATCAAACGATCGAAAGCCGTTGCGATGCAAACCAGCTACAATTGTACTGAAATTCTGATTGCGAAATCGACGGTAAAATGGCCAACGGCGGTGTCGTTGCACTGACAGCCGCCATAGTCAGTGCTGGTCTTTTGATAATTGTATATGGAATGTTTTGCGGACCTCATCCATGGCGCCGATTACTTCGGCTCTGCTCGTCACGAAGAACACGACGGCGCTCGCACACTGGCATGTATGATGTGGAAACAGCGACAACCTATTCCGAGTCTACATGTGCGTTCAAAGCATTATTACAGTTTACTCATTCAATCCAGGTAAAAGGCCGGCTGCTGACAATGATACAGACGACCCACCACCTCTTCTACCACGTCCGCCACTACCGGCATTTTTCCCCCAGCACGGTAGACCGCCGGTTACAGGCCATCGCAGACCTCGATTTCGTGGTGGTTCAACAGCGTATGGTGCTTTTGGACCAGCATACCCAATCAATCAATATCCGGCCTGGGATCCTGCTGTTTCTGGGCCACGAAGAACACAAAGACGTCACCGTCAGAGGAGGACTTGATGGGTTCACAATACGAAACGACAAAAGTCCCGTCTTGTACAGTAGCATACACAACGAAGCCGTCGCAAAGCTTTTCGGGGTTCCAATTGAGCCCCCATACAGCTGTAAAGCAAACAATCAAGAGCTTGTGGCTTCAGACTCAAATCTGGAAGAGATGCTCACATCGGACGTGTCATGTTTCGTCATTGGCGAAGTATCACAGAAGTTTCTACAGATGATAGACAAGCATTATACATACAATCAGAAAGGAGCACGATGCCGCA
The DNA here is from genome assembly GCA_014705045.1 of Colletotrichum theobromicola. NCBI lineage: Eukaryota > Fungi > Ascomycota > Sordariomycetes > Glomerellales > Glomerellaceae > Colletotrichum > Colletotrichum theobromicola. Next base: position 43,649 of record JABGLZ010001049.1, read on the forward strand.
GTCTTCACAGCTGACAATCACTTTTGCTAGTTCTTAAAATCATGAGAACCATGCGCAGCAAGGTTGAGCCACCGCAAAATCCCAACCAAAAGGAGCATGTGGAGATTGTATTCTGGAAACCTTTGCCTTGGCAGTCCTCGTTGCAACTCTCAACATTGATTTTGTTGGTTTTGTTTACCCATTACTAATAACTCGGTCAGGTGCAACCATTCCAAACATAAGACACAAATCAGTCATTCTTGCAGTCGCCCTGGCGACTAGCTGGAAACAAAATGAGAAGTCCGAAACACTTAATATCTGATGATGTCTCCCTTAACACGTTTCCTCCCTTCCGACGGATCTTCCCTTCACTAGCTGAACCTAATCGTGTTGGCTTGCCCCTCCACTCGACGACCTTGTCTTTGCCCGTCAAAATCTGGCTGGGTGCCCGGGCCGATCCCGACGCTCAAGATCCTACCTTGCCGAGGCTCTCTGTGCCATTGCACCGTTCATACGCGAAGGCCAGGGCACACGCCAGGGTTCTCTTACGTTCACTTGTCATCCATAATTCTGCTTTTTCTTTGCTTCCTACGCCGAATGAGAAAACACGGTCAAAATGAGACTGCTCGAGAAGTCGCCCGCTGTAGCCATTCTTTATGGGGTCGCCCAGGCACTTGCAACCATCACCGGCCCAGCCGCGGACGGCAGATGTTACCCCATTGGCACCCTCTCCTACAGTCAGGTTATCGATAATTTTGATCGGATGGACCATGACCTGTGCCGGTCTCACTGCAGTACACACGTCGGTATGACGCACTTCGCACTCCATCAATCAGGGCTGGCCGCGCTTTCCTGCTCTTGTGGCAGAGCGGCCGACATATCTGTCAGTCCACTTGCTGATTCAGTATGTGACCTTATATGTCCAAACACTGTTCAAAAAACGTATAACTGTGGGGGGATCAACGGTGAAATTGTCTTCTCTATTCGCGATTCGTCATCATCAGACGCTTCTCCCGACGAGTTAAAATTGGTCGAACTGGATTCTTCGACTTTTCCGCAAAGTTTGAGAAGCTCTTCATCTATCCTTATCGCAAACGCCCCTTTCTCGGGAGCCCACCTTGGAATTCCGGCTAGATCACCACAACTATCACCCACCGAGACCAAACGAGAACAAGGCCAAGCTCTGGGCTTGACTCCGGATTCATCGATTGCCGCTGCTCTGTCATACAAGCATGCTCGCCGGCAGGCCTCAGCGACAGGCTCAGGGGCATGTGCAACACCAACCGATTATATTCTTGCAGTTGTCGGCGGCAGAGCAACTGCACAGCAGGCTTATGTGGGCAGGATAGGAGATCGGTATCCGACTGATTGCTCACTTGCCGCAGTGTTCAAACCGACTGCCAGTGGCGGCTTACAGATTGATGGCCTTGATTACGGGGTTAATCCTGGCCTGCAATATGCACCTCTGCGAACACCTCAGGACGGGAGCATTCGTTCTACCTTCTCAATCACGCTGCTCGGGGGTTTCGCCTGGACAAGCTCATTTTTCTTTAGTGGCCAGGCTGGCTTCTATCAAGACAACACTGACCAAATTTATGCTACGTTTTCCAATCCTGCGGTTACAGGCAATACCCCCGCAGGCTGCACAACCGTTACCTTTAGGGTGATAGCTCGTATGTCTCCAGAGTTGAACTTTTGAAGATGTGGATATTGATGCATAGCGATAGGCAACACTTGCCAAGGTTCCGCCATTGTGAGCTGCAATACGATCTCCACCAGCACCACTTCCTCGTTGTCTAGTCCTTCACCGTCTACTTCTCTATCGTCCTCACTCAGCTCATCGTCTAGCCCGTTGTCAAGCTCGTTCATCACCACATCATCCACCTCATTAGCAACTTCACCAGGCAGTTCTTCGACCAGCCCAGCCGCCTTCCCTTCAACTACGTCTTCCTCTCCTGCCATCATTGGCACATCATCAACACTCAGCTTCTCTAGTAGCAGCACTTCAAGCACTTCAGTAACAGTCTCGACTACAACTGCACTCACGCAGTCCATCAATATCTCATCCACGGGCGTTGTTTCATCTAGCTCGGGAGATGCAGCCAGTAGTTCTACTCTCAACAGCATCTTATTAAGTACTAGCACGGCGACAACTACAACTACTTCATCCAGTGTCCCCATCTCGTCAGGTCTGAGCTTCACGACCGGATCGACATCTACTCATGGTTTTACTACCACAACCAGCGATGCACCAAGCCCAAGCACTACTTTTCTTGGATCATCAAGCAGCAGCTCGTTCTCTCAGACTTCAAATGCCACACCAAACCGGAGTCCCACGTCAAGGGTCTCTACAACATCGCCAGGCAATCCTTCAGTTTCAACTAGCACAACACTGCCGGCAACTTCTTCATCGCAGATTATCTCCGGGCTTAGCACCAGCATCACAAATGGAGGCCCCTTCCTCAGCCTGGCATCAACGACTCAAAGCGTGATTAGCACCAGCAGTCCGCCATTAACAGGCGTTACATCCACAACTCGCGCCATCGTTAATTCAGAGGGAACGAGCAGTGCGACCAATCTAAACACAGTACCAGACACTGAAACGGCGGATACCAACAGTGGGACACTTACAGGCGACCGCGTAACAGTCACCAGTCCGTCGGCTTCCCAGACCGCCGGCCCCGCCGAGAGCACACTTTCAACTGTTCAGACCTCACCCACTCCTACGCCCTCCCCTCCACCATTGGTCGGCACGTTTGAGTATTTGGGGTGCTTTGGTGGACGTGGTGGGCCTCTACCTTCTTTCACGCTCGTAAGGCAGGGTGATGATAATGACGTCGACGTCTGCGTTGCTGCTTGCAGCGGATCCAGATTCGCCGGCGCTTTTGAAACTGAGTGCTATTGCGGAGATTTTGTTGACAGCTCCGTGTCGATTCTACTGCCCGAGAACGAGTGCAATAGTCCTTGCCCTGGGAATCTGACTCAGAGTTGTGGTGGTCGTGGTGCTCCCCTGGTTCGCCGGCAGGCTCCAAGCAGTCGGTTGACAGTATACATTCGAATCGACAGCGGCGACGTCAACACGACTACCTCCTCTATGGTCAATAATGGGCGTAGCTCGACAGTCGCGATCACGAATTCCCCAATCTCTAGGGTCACAAATATCGACATACCTTCCACGACGTTGGGCGAGGTAGCAAGTACTACGCAAGAGCCGACAAATGGCGGTGGCACGCTTTTCCTTCCACCTAACTTTTACACCATTCCAGGGGATGTGCCTGCTGGCGCAATTTGCAGCACTGTCACCAAATCGTGGCTGGTTGGGGCCACAACATTCCTGCCTACTGTGTTCAACTCGACGAGCAACTGTATTAGATGTTAATATGACGCCGGATTAGATGGGAATTGACTGGGAAAGCTGCGAGTGTTTGCGACCAAGACTTAACCCTAGTAGGCCTTAAACAGACACAAGGACATGATACTTTCATGACACTCACTATTGCTGGAGGCCGTACAATTGCAGTGCTCATATGTCTTGCCCGGGTGTCTGCCGATGACAGGCAAGATTCCTCCATCGTTCGAGCGACTCGGAGCATACAACCCAGCTCTAATTAAAAATTATCTGCCTGGGCAGATACAACAAGTCAGAAGCGACCTTGAAAGCCTGCAATCGCCAGGATGCTGTTCAGGGAATCCTGGCAATTTTCGGTCGGAATGGTGCGGATGAGGTTGAGCGGGTTTGACTGACACGGATGTCAGCACTGTCGAATAGAGTTTGGGCGCCCCTGGGCAAGGATGGTTGGACTGGCTTTTGACTTTGTTCATGCCGACCATTAAATGAATCCAAATTCAATGACGACGCATCGGAGGCGCCCACAATTTCTCCAGACTTCACACACGTGGATCATCATTTCTCGGTTTCTATCTTTATGATAGGAAGATTCATTCATCATAACTTTCCGCTTGATTCCTTGCAAAGGTAATCCTTATACTACACTGAGGAGCTGTGCTTTCGGCTTCTCGGGTTGGCAAAACGACCTCTTTTCGTCACGACTCAGATCTGTCTCAATGCCTTTGATGGCTTCTGCGTAATCAATCACAGAAAACAAGACATAGACCACACTAGTTGCCCTGCAGTATTTCAGTCAGTCAAAAATGGCATAATCCAAGACTCTGGGCGGCATACCATGTCACTATGCCGGCTCCTATTGTTGCGCGGCTGACTGCGCCTCTCACGCGAAGCTCTGCTGAAGAGCTGCAGAGAAGGCTGTCTGGACTTGTTCCAATCAAGTTCATGTGTTGCTGGATTTCTGGGACGGCAACGTAGACGCAAAAGCCGAGAGTGAACACCGCAAGGCTCAGCACCGATATCCGAGGATCCGAACCGCGGCGGAGACTCGAGTTGGCTCCTATCTCGACTCCGAGAAAGATGGCCTGGTTCCTTGTTGGCTCGAATTACTTGTCAGGATATCGACAGCTCACTTACGGTGAATATGAAAAGAGTCTCGTTGAGTGTAGGATACTCGAGTCCATCTCCTTCAATAGTGATGGCCAGGTCGTGGCTTTTCCGCAGCCATGACGAGTAGTACACGCCAAACATGGTGAGGGCCAATGCGCAAATCTGGAATAGTCGCACGGAGTACATGGAGAACCTGAATAATGTTCTTGAAGCCATGGTGAAGACTGACGAGTATGTGGAGACTCTGCGAAAACAATCAAGAAGATGGCAATACTGAGGATGGAAGATGAACCGCTAGTGATTCCAGAATTCGGAACAGGAAGGGCTTTCTCTAAATACTTTACTTTGGTACGATCAAACACATAAATCTCGACACGCCAAGCGCCGGGTGGATATAAACGTGGAACTGATCGCCTCGTCAGCTCGGCGCGACAAACTCACAGGGAGCCATTCGCGTCAGCTTAGCGTCTATACCAAGTCTGCTGCGCAATGGCGCAGCTGCGACCAAGACCTCTCGGTTTCTTGGCCCGACTGACTCAGCCCAAGTACTCCTATAGCGATCAATGCTTAGGGAAGTGTCCAAGGCCCACGATCAAGGTGATCAGGGATCATCCCTAGTTGCGACACACCTTGGCGATCCGGACGATCGGGACACGGATGGCGATTAACCAGGTTCATCTCATCACGGACACAGAGCTTCCAAGAGGTGAATAAAGAAGTGCCATACTCAGTACTAAAAAGATACAGATTGATGGACAAGCCTCCGATAGAAATGGCGGGGAATTCTTTCTTCGTCAAGACCATGCAAAGTTTGTAACTTGTTTACGCTGGCAGCATTTCCGAGTAGTCGACACCAAAGCTAGTTTTGAAGAGAGGACACGTTACAAATCACGGAGCCTCAATCATATAAGGAAATGTTTCCTCTTTTAATTTGGCCGAAGACCAAGTAGAAATCGAGTTTATTGGGGAAATCGACATTCAAGTATTGCCCATTGCCTCTTTTGCTGCACAAGACATCACAATCCCATCCGCGTTGAACTCAGTTGCCGCTTCTCGGCCGTCTACATTCCCATTGCGCTAAGGTATTTGTCGCCGAGATACGGATTTGTAAGTTCGCCCAACGGAGGGGGACCGCCGCGGCCCGTTCGAAGGATTCGCTCGCCCCAAAAGTGATCACTCTTTGGACCAGAATTCCATGCGATCCACTCGTTCTTGAACTGCGCCATCTTGTCTGCCTTCTCACAACGGTAACACTCTCTGATGGCCGCTTTGCAGCGAGGATTTCTAACAACCTCGCGCTTGCCCAGAGTCATTATCTCGGAGTGTAGGAGCGTGCGCCACTCCTGCACCTGATCGGCTTCCCGGTCGGCCCAGGATATTTTTGATGAATGGCAGCAGCCCATTTTGATGTTTGTTTGGGTAAATTTGGGCTTGTAGATGGATATGTTTGGGCATATGGATAGTGACGTAGATTGTAGTGTGTTGTTGCGGATACGTATGGGCTGCTATCTTGTGTCTTGATGAAGTTGGAGTCTGGGGGTAGATGGAAAGATAGATGACAAGATTGGTGGTAGATGAGAGAGGAATGGGAAGACAGATGGCAAGATGAATGATTCGAATCGAGCTTTGGGGCTGAATCTATATTGCGGCCGTGATCAGGAGTGACTGATTTACGTCGATTGTGTTTGTGGCGTGAAGAAGATGGAGAGTCTGAAATTGAACCCGAGCAGAGGAGAGAAAACGTCGCCAATCTTGCTAAGTATATATCTTTGCATTGGAGCTTGATAGCTAGTTGTAAACTTCGGTTGATCTGGATGCGTCTATAATGCTTGCTGGACCACAGAGGTTGACTGATGTTGGTGGTAGTCCATACATGTTGCGAAGAGAGTCCCGAAAAAAGCTTTTCGCGACGAAGCTACTTGCTAGTTATCTCAGAGCTCCATGAAAACCGTTCAGGTGTTTCCTTGACAGCAGACCGCTAGACGGCACACGTAGATGTCGCTGTCGGAGACCTACGAGGCTGGGTGAATCAAGTTCTTATGAAGATGTGAACCATGAGATTGACTCTGAGGGCCATGACAATATACATCGTTTCACCAATCCATCTTGCCTACTGCTCGAGCATGCCCACGCCCTCTCTGATCACGGGCAGGGCCTCGGAGACCTCGTCTCCAATATCTCTCCGGCTTTATTCCCTCCCGTCGGCGAATAATATCATCACTCTCTGATGTGGAAACCCATACTCTCAATCTCTGGAAACAGAGCACGTATCGACTTGTCCAAACTCCAGTTCGCCCCGTTGGTAGCATGTTCGAAGAACGCCCGACTCAACATCCTCCGCCCCGTCAGAGGACATATGTCTACCGCAGCCTCGATGCTGTACGGCCACCCGACACTGGTACCTCCGGTATCCGTCGTGCCTGGAGAAAGCCAATCTCGGAACCTATTGATCAGCGCATCACGGATAGCGGGGCTGCCAAAGAGGTCAGAGGACGGGCATCCACAAAGACATAAGAGAGCTTACTGTGGTACGAGATCGATGTTCATTCGGTGCGGCATGAAGCGCTGTTGCTTCGTCGGGCGGATCATCTCAGGCATTAGTTCGTAATTAGTCGCCGTAGGGAGGATATTCCACTTCGACTGGTTAGAACTTCATGCCACAGCTCTCTGCTTCTGTTGTGGCAGTCTACATACCCTCATAAACGTGGCGTAAAGAGCGCAGCTCGCCAGCTGAACGAAAATGTCATACCCCTCAATGTTCTTCACCAGCTCACATGCCCAGGAGTGAACGTCGTATGCGTCCCCGGGCTGTCGGTCCCGGAAGAATAGCTCGAGATCAATGTGGTCCTGAGGACCCAGGACCTGGTACGAAGACACGCCATTCGAGAGCATCTCCATCGCAGCGTCTCTGTAACTGTAGAATATGTTCGACAGTGGACTGCCGTCGGACGTCATGAATGAGGGCAGGCGGTACTCCTCGGTTCGCATGTTCAGCAGCTGCCGTGCCTGCACTGCCGGAGGATAATGGTTCGCTTTCACGGCGCTTGAAAGGGGCAGGTTTCCGAATCCTTCGACCGCACCTGGTGGGAGAAAATGGCCCGAGTGGTTTGCTTGGTCTGCTTTGATTATGGCCTTGAGGAATTCGCTACTTTTCTGGTCCTCTTCCTCGGGTGGAGAAGACGCATCGGCTGCTGTCGGAGGTGAGTCTTTGCTGAGATCTATTGAGTCGACCTGGTGAAGAAGGTAGTGCATCTTGTCAATATGCCACGGTACTACGTCTGCCGGAAGCAGGACGCTGTCGTCTTGCTCGACCTTGACACTAGCCGAGGAACTCTGCGAGGACTTCCAATCGGCAACGGTGCTCGAACCATCGCTGGAACTCTGGGTGCTCGGTTTTCGAGGCTTTTGTCTTCCCTCCTTGACTCGTCGGAGGATCGCTTCCGGTGGTTCATCCGCCGCCAGTTGGGCCATGATCTCAGCCTTCATGGTGTTGTCGGCAGACTTCAACAGCTCAAAGAGGGACTTGAACGTGTCAACCTGACCGACCAGTTGGCGATTCGCCCTACGAATGCCCTGCATCCTCGTCTCGCCATGATCGACTTCGTAGACGCACTCATGGTCAGTCGCCGCACACCGGGCACAAGACGGTCGTTGGCCGTCGCACTGCGATTGATTATCAGTGATGTAAAACACCACGTTCAGTATGAGACGTACCTTTTGACGCAACTTTCGACATGAACCGCAAGCTATGCGCCCTTTGGGTCCCTTGGAAACTGGGCTTGGGGGCGAGGCGGGGATGGGCTTATCATCGGAATGCCCACGAGGACGGATGGGACGCAGGTTGGTAGACATGAGCTGCTACGATGCGGTGATTACCCTTCCGATAGCCGGTGTGCACAGAAGCATCATTCTCTGTCTTTCTCTCAGACGTGTGTCTACGTTCGCGATCCAGCTGGGGCTGTTGGTAGCTGGTCGAGACAGTCGTCCAACAAGGCGAAGAAGTTCAACGACCCATGTTGTGGGCCAAAAAGACCCTAAGTAGCAGCACTACCGAAACCCCTTGGACTAGCGCTGCAGGGTCTGGCGCTCGCGATCCAATGAGACGGTGGCAGTATCTCACTTTGGTGAACTTTTGGCGTAGCGATGGTGCCACCGGGATTCGCGGGCGGCGAGCCTTTATCCTCCCAAAAAATGGCTTGTGAGGGGGAAAAGGAAGAGACATGGAGCCACGGCTTTCATGTACTAGGCTGAATATGTCTTGGTGAGGGGGAGGAACCTGTGAGAGCTCGCACTAACTTGTTCTCGCGTGCATGCCCACTATAAGCATGGTTTCTTTTTCCAGGACTGACTGTGGTGTCAAGAATTTGGGGAAAGTTGAATGACAAATTTGACACCGATTATAGTTTCGCTGGCTCCCCGGAACGATCTAAGGTCTAATTAAGTACTTAATTAAGCTATTCAATCAGCAGCTTATTGCACAGCATTGGCCATTTCATCCAGTTTATCCATATGTTCCTGTTTTTCCTTGTTCAACAGATCTCAACAACATTCAGAATTGGTCGTGCGAGCAACCCGCGGAAATGCAGTCGGCACCTCAGCTGTCGATCTCCATGCAATAAAGCAAAGTGACGTCAATAAACCTTAAACCACATGGTACTGCGTCTGGGCGAATGCCATATTCATTCTCATTCGTCTACATAGTTACAACACGTTCCGGCGGTCAGTACAGAAGTCTTACACAAGCCAGGTTTTCTCCTCCTCCCTTCCCCAAGCTGATCGTCCCATCTTACACTAGCGCCCGCTGCCGTTGTTCACCAACAGATTGGGAGATCCCATGGGGTCTCCAACGGCACCGGGGATCGCCAGCTCCAGAATCCGGCTCGTGGCCGCGTCCGGGGTTCCCAGGCCCGACTCCAGCCCCCTGAGGTAGCACACCAGCCCCGCAACGAGCGGCGCCGCCATGCTGGTGCCCGTCTTCGTGGCCGTGCCGGTGTCCGAGGTGTGGGCGGCGCTGATGATGTCCCGGCCGGGCGCGAAGACGTCCAGCTCCGGGCCGTAGTTGCTGCCGTAGATGCCCTCGATGATGTTGACGCGGCCGCGGTCGGGCTGGGTCATGCCGACGGTGAAGGACTGCGGGAGCCGCGCCGGGGACACGTCGGTCGTCGGCTGGTTGCTGTTGCCGGCTGCGACGACGGCAAGGACACCCTGCTGGTAGGCCGCGAGGACGGCGTTGTCGAGAGCGGTGGTGCCGCCGGTGCTGCTGAGGGAGAGGTTGAGGACGGAGGAGTTTTGGGCCCCCTTGCCGACGATCTCGTCGACAGCCCAGGTCATGCCGGTGAGTATCCAGGACGTCGAACCCTGAAAGGCTGTAAGTAAAAAGCGGCGGATGGTTCGAGTTAATCACTCTTGACGTACCGTATCACCGTCGAAGACCTTGACGTCAACAACGGTGGCCTTCTTGGCCACACCATACGTCTTTCCGACGATGGTGGCAGCAACATGGGTGCCGTGCCCATTGGTATCCGAGTTCGTGCCGTTCTGCTCCGTCGAGCCAGTCACGCCGTTGATACCGAAGCGGGCGCGTCCTTCAAACTCCTCATGCGACAGGCGGATGCCGGTGTCGAAGACATAGGCCGTCGTGCCCTCGCCAGCGCTCTCGTCGTAGACGTACTCCGTCGCGCCGGCCTCCAGGTGCGACAGGTCGCCCAGACTCCAGATGCTGCTCGCCTGCGTGGTCAGGTCGCGCTTCGAAGCAGCGGGGGCCTCGGTCGGCTCGAGGTAGATGAGCGTGTCGGGCTCGACGACCAGGACCTCGTCCAGCTCCGAGATGGAAGCCAGCGTCGCGTCGTCGAAGGAGCCGCTGTACGCGTTGAAGTCGCCAATCTGGAACGTCTTCTCGACCTCGCCGGCGGCACCGTCGCGGCGGCGCAGCAGGCTCCGCACGGCGTTGTGGTGCGCCGTGACGGCCTCGGGGCTGGTGCCGGGCTTGAGCTGGATGATGTACTTGCCGGCCATGAGGCCCGGGTCGGCGCGGCGGTTGATGCCGTTCGGCGCCGCCAAGGCGGGCACGATGGCGCTGAGGAGGGAGACAAGGGTTGCCTTCATGGTGATCGGTCGGGCGGTGGCACTGCGTCGATGGCAATCATCCACATCCTCAGCAGGCGGTCGTTGGCCGGGTTTTTAAATGTTGTAGTCAACCCATGCCTCATCGCGGAGACTCCTGTTCTTCAATCGGACAGGAGAGAATGCCTGCATGGCGTGACACGGGGACGATGTCCTATTCAGGAAGCTCGACGATGGCCGCCTGTGGCGGGTAGATCCGACCCCCGGCCGGCTCCTCTCACCGGCGGGAACGGCTTCGTCAAGCTTGCGTTCGTTGTTAATTGACTCTATCCGTAAAGACCGGCCACCGATCACCTCCGCAGCTTGATGTTCGATCCCGTCACTGAGAACTTTGATAAGCATTTCAAGCAACAGTCTCAAAAAAACCTCGTATCGTGACCGAGATTGGAGCGTTCCGGGCAGCCAAGACCTCGCCCCGAAATGAAGCATGGGTCGCGATGGAACCCTGGCATTCCCTGGCACTGAACCACCTTCCCCATTCTTCCAAAGCGCTCCCCCGCCAAGCTTCATGGTTCCTGCGTAATCGGCCACTGCCGAGACAGCCATTATGCATAGCTTGACATCAAGCTTAATCAGGCGACTGTCAACCGCATTCAATACAAATACAAGATACGAGGCGGCGAAATCACGATTCGACCCCTGTCGATGCTTTTGACGCGCCACTCTGAGCCTGAACCGAGAACGAGCTCAAACGCTGCGATCCATGAGAAGGCTCACGACAACTGCTGACAAACCAACATCATAATCTCTACAGGCTTTATTGCCATATCCGCCCGGAAGCTCACATGAACGGTGCTGGTCTACAACAAGATTCCGCGGCTTTTCGCTTCTATCTCTGTTCCAACAGCCACTTCACGCCCTTCACCGTATCCTCAACAAACTGCTTGCTCTTCTCCAGGTGCGGAAAATTCGTCCAGAAATAATGCGGAACACCAGCGTAGATGTCCAATTTGGTCTTCACGCCAGCCTCTTCCCTCAACACCCGCTCATAAATAAGGCCTTCGTCTCTCAAGGGGTCCAGGCCAGCGAGCTGGAAGTACGCAGGCGGCACCCCCTTGTGGCCTTCCCCGATCTTCCCATAGTGAAAAGGCACGAAGAGCGGACTCTCCATGTCTGGCTTGAGAATAAGTTCTAGGCCGGCAGCCGCGTCTTCGGCATTTCCAATGACTGGGTCTTTACTCGGTGTGACAGCAGGGTGACTGAGATACTCGGCGCGATACTGCTCCGGAATGGCCTCGGGAGGTAGGAAGCACATAATTCCTGGGACGCAAAGGTATTGGCCCGTGACAGGCGGCGAAAGCTTGTTGTCGCGAGCCAGATGGGCGAGGACAGCCGCGATGTTCCCGCCGGCAGAGCCTCCACCGATGATAAACCCACGAGAAGGGTCTGCTCCGATTTCTGATGCGTTCTTCGCCGCCTAGATGCACAATGTGTCATTAATTGTCGTAGAAAAAGAGCGATGTCGTTTGACTAACCCACTGCAGCGAATCCCATGAATCGTTGATTCCGGTGGGAAACACGAATTCGGGTGCAAGTCTAAGTTACATAAGTATGCGGTTATTCTAAACCTTCCAAAGACCTTACCGGTATTCAACGTTGATACAGACGGCCCCGAGGTCACGACTGAACAAGCGGCAGTTGACCTCCTCATCCGTCAAGTCACCCTGAGACCAGCCACCCTCGTGGTACATGACAATGAGAGGGCTTCCTTCCGCGGGGGCCTTCACCGGCGTGTAGATACGAATCGTGATTTCATGGCCGTCCCTGGCCTTGATCTTGCGATCCTCTTCACGCACCTGTTCTGGAATGGGGCCGGGGAGGTAGCGCAAGTGGTGCTTCTCGCGCAGATGCGTGGCTCTGTGTTCTCGCGACGCAAAGAAATCGGCTCGGCCATAGTATGGGTCACTTGGCTGTGGTCCGCGAACTGGACGTGCCGCAAGTTCCTGATAGGGTATGGTTACCACTGTTCAGGTCATGCCATGTAGGAACTTACAGCCTCAAAGTCCGGATCAGGCACGCCATAAGCCAGTAGCTCTTCACGGGTTCGGGGCGCCATGTTGTGATTCAGTAGGATTAATTGTATTCGAGCCTGTTCATACAACGATGAACTCCAAAAACAGACGGGTGTGCGGGGTTAGGATCGGAGAAAGCGGCGTCTTTGTACATGCCGATTGATGACGTTAGTTGCCCAGTGGCGATTATCTAATCATACATGCGCTTCATTAAATCAAACGCTCAAAATCAGCTGACGTGAGCCAGGAACAGTGTAGATATTAGATGATCAAATTGAACAAGAGCTTGAGTTACCGGTCGCTTGGAGACTTGTTTGTGGCGAATTTGCAAGTTCATCTCAATCAAGTAGGTTGAGAAGGCTTGGACAGAGCATTCGGAGACAGCTTCAATGGAGAGGCTTCTGGAGGAGTCTCCAACTTGACGGGTGTCATTTTCAAAGGTGTAGCTGAATCACTCCGAAATTCCAGCAAATGGCCAAAATTGATTTTCGCATAAGTCGTCGATAAGGGTGAGTCACTTCAGTTAGCGGGTGGCCATACAGGTGTTAAATTAATCCCATGTCTCCAGTCCTTGAGTGATTGCTAAATCACTGGATGTTGCAAGAGAGGAAAGAGCATATATCGCAACTCTTTTCTCTGCAGCTCCTTCTGCCGCTTACAGATCACAACCCAACTCAGCCCAACCCCAGAGACCAAGCCCGACGACGATAAAGACGACGAAAGATGGCGACGCAAAACGCCGATATGATCCTTGCCATGCAAGACCCCTACATGCAGCAAATCATCGACGGCACCAAGACCTACGAGTTCCGCAAGTACAACATCGACGGCATCAAGAAAATTTGGTTCTACAGAACCGCGCCTCACTCTGCCATCACCCACGTCTGTGAGGTTTCACCCGCCGCCACCCGCAACCCCGGCGATGAGCCCCTCCCCGAGACCGGCCTGGGCAACAAAGAATACAACGAGAGACATGCAGACTGGAATGGCTACGACTATGCCTACCGCATCAACTCCGTCTACCAGATCAACACCTCCGACGGCAAGGGCATCACGTGGCCCCAGATGAGAGATGAGCATGGAATGAAGATGCCCCCTCGCGGCCGCGTCAGACTGCCGGCATCCATCGCAGAGCAGTACCAATGGGACCAGCAGACCAAGATTCGCTGAGACGTAGGATGAGGATGCAGGACGACGAATGCCGACAGGGGATGACGCAGGACAGCAAGGACGAAGACGAATGGAGACGGACGAAGGGCCCTGAGGATGAAGCTAGAGGCCCGCGACATGATGATTCAATGAATAACAAAATACCACATAATTACACCCACAATCTAACCATCTGCTTCATCTGTGACAAAGATTCTTCGTGACCTTACCGCTGGTGTCTGATCCATTTCCCCTTCGAATCCAAAACCATACTGGGCTTCCGTCGTCTTGGACTCGCGAGCGCCATTGCGACGTATCTCGTCGCTTTCGGGATTTCTCAATTTTCCATAACCAAGCTTCTGCCGCATCAAATCGTTGGAGATATATCCGCGATCCCTCTCTGGCCCACCCCAGTTTACGTCGTTCAAAGACCTTGCCCTGGTTGCCGCCAAAATGCTGGAGAACCGCGTGTTTCTCGAGACTCCGCCGTTCCTTTGCAACGCAATTGTCCCAGCCGCTACTCCCATGATTGCGAGGAAGATAGCCGCGCCATAAACAAGTGCCAAGATTCGAGCGCGATAGTAATACGCGAGGGCGGGTCGCGAACGCGTACATGGATACGTATAGTTGGCCCCAGTGGTTGACGGCGCCATCATGCTTGGATCTGCGGCCCATCGGACGGCCACAAATCTTGGATTGCCAAAGAGTGATAAAACCAAAGTCTCGTAATATTCTTCCAGGCGTTCGCGAAGATTAGGAACAGCTGTATAGTACTTCTGCTCTATCAAGCTTGTCCGAAGTGCGAAAGTGTCAGCGATCGCGTACGGTTCGAGAATGGTACCATTGATGGTGCGGCGAAAGAACTGCCCGATAGCGTGATATGCCGCTGTTTTCCGGTATCTTTCCTTGTCTGTTGGAATAATATAATTGCTCTCTGGGGTTGCGGTAGTATTGTCGGTTGTCCCATCATTGGCGTCTGCGCCTTCCACCAAGGTGGTGTTGACAACAGGAGCTAAAAGCCTGCGACTCTTGATTCGATGAACCTGCGCTCCGTCTATAAACCTGAGCTCTGCAGTATACTCAGCCTCATAATGCTCACATGCTACTAAAACAGGCTCCAATGCCTCAAAGAAAGAGGCGGACTTATTTGAAAACAAGTGAGCAACAGACGGATTGACAATTTCCGAATACCCAACCCATACTACAGGCTCCATTCGAAAAGCTCCGAGGTGCCTTGGAAAAGGCGGGGGCATTTTAGGTACCCCTCCTGGCGAAGTATCTTTGAGCTGCGGGTTTTTATAGTCTCCTAGCGTTGCATGAGCACAATAGGTGTAGTTTCCCGTGGGTGCGAGTATTCCGAAGGGAAAGGGGGGCTTTGTCACGCCCGATTCCTGCTGAAGACTGCGAACTGTTGCACCTACTCCTCTGGCCATCTCTTGGCACTTGTACGCAGGCCCGATGAACTCAATCTCAGCAGTACAGTTCCATCCCTTCTCACATACCACAAAGGTGTCGTCTATGTTGGTGAACGGACGCTTCAATGTCGTCGCTGCCTGAAAGATCTCTTCGCCTTGATTACTCAGTCCTGCCCAGTAATCAAAGAATGAAGGGTCGGACATATTGGAACCTGTGGTATTCCAAATATTTACTGAAAGCCGATAATAACCATCGATTCTCAACCCCTGTCGAAACTCAATTGTTTCCTCTCCAGAAAAATTGAGGGTTCGGACGCCAGGGCACTTGATCTCCTGAACTTCTAGCGCGGGCTTCACGAGAAGTGTGTTTGTTGTTAGAATGACTATTAGTGGGGAGAGCCTAAGAGTTTTCAGCTAAATCTTCATCGAGGACTGTTCTCTGTGTGATGCTCACCATCCATATAAAGCCAAAACGGCAACTATTTTGGCTTTACCAAGAAATTCCAGATTTAAAAGGGAGAAAGGCGTTTCGGGTGCTGCAAACATGTCATCCAAGGTAGAAATGGATATCATTTTCGACCTGGTTGTGGCCCATATCTGCTCTCGGAAGGCTGTCAGAACTGAAGCAACGAGGCTAGCTTTTGCTGCGAACGCAAGAGCGGTGCCATAGCGAAGCATGAGTAGCTGGTCATCGCCGTAGACAATTTTGCCTTCGAGTGACGCGTAAAAGGCATGATGACCGATGGCGAAGCCGATTCCAATGACGCAAAAGAGATAAATATTCCAGGTTGGGCTCCAGAGATCGCGGGTTAGGATAAGTCTTTCCCACCAGCTAGCTTTCGGTGGTTCCGTGTCCTCCAAGGTTCGTTGGCTGAAGACTGGGTTCTGATTTTGCTTTGGAGGAACTAAACGCTCCTGAGACCCATAATCGTCTCTCACTTCGGTAATATCGACGTCATTCGTGGTGCTTGGCGATGAAGGTCGTGTGCGGTAAGGCTGGGTCTTATCAGACGGATGGTGAGGAATGTTGGACATCTCCATCATGTCCCAGCGTACATTGACTCTTACGTCAATTTCATTCGTTGTAAATACTCGAGTGCACGTAGACGAAGAATGAACAACCAGATTGTGAGGGCAATCAAATCTCATATACCCTGCCGAGATCAGGCTGAGATGTTGACACATCATGTGTGGTTACACATCGACTGCCTGCGCTGAGAACGCCACCTGCAGTCAGCAGTAAAGCATTGAATCGTTATTCGTTGCCGGGTGTGATTTTCCCGACCACTTGCATAGTTCTCCTTCTCAAATTTACGACGGAGACATGGCCCACAAGGCTTCCAAGTGACATGATTGGCCCTACCGTTGGTTTGCGCTTTTAGCTAATGTAATCCTTACCACGTTCTCGTGTTGATGCTGGGGACATAAGCTTCCCTCAGGCCGAATCTATGGTTCATCCCGATATGCCAAGTCCTTGGCAATATCTAGGTTGATTCTGGTTGTTCCTGAATCAGGCTGAGACTCAAAACTGCTAGACTTTCCACTTTTCAACTTGATACTTGTGATTGGGCTACTGGTTTGCCTAGATACACAAAAGAGCCCCCTTCGTTTCGTCTGCAAGCTTAGCCCTCCACAGCCTGTTCTCATTGAGAATGAAAAGTTCCCCGTTACGCCCGAAACAGAAGTTGGCAGCGCCCCCTTGGATGAGAATCTTGCCCAGCAGAACACCCCCTGCCGACCAAATGTTGATGCCATCACCGCAGCCGCTGTACACATTACCATGGACATCACACTTGATGCCGTCTGGAATACCGGTGTCAGCCATCGCGAACAGCCGTCTATTTGTCAGGAACGGCTGCCCAGAGTATGACACCAGGTCGAAAGCATAGCTATTTCAACAATCAGCAAGTTTCTTGTCACGAACGTTCAAATCGACTCACATCGTCGAAGGTCTCGTAAGATCCGTCGTTCCATCCCCATGAATCCAGTCCGTGTCCGTCACATACACAGTCTTCTCGTCAGGACTGAAGCAAATGCCATTCGGCCTCCCAAACCCATCCGCCATGGCCCTGATCGACCCTCTGATCGGGTCAAACCTGTACACCTGGTTCGGCAACTTCGGCCGCGGCCTAATCCCCTGCTCAAACCCGTAGATCGGGTCGGTGAACCAGATGGACCCGTCGCTGTGCACCACCACGTCGTTGACGGAGTTGAACTCCCGGCCGTGGAACGAGCTCACCAGCAGCCGCGTCTGATACGGCGGCCGCGCCTCCATGAAGACAATCCCGCCCGGCGCGTCCAGCGACCCCTGCGAGCAGAAGATGACGCCGTCGAGGTAGTTCACGCCGCCGTTGGCCATGTGCACACCCTCGGGCTGGATCTCCTCGCACACGGCCTTGGCGGAGGCCGCGTCCGCGGGCAGCTTCACGCGGCATACCTGGATCTTCTTGCCGCCCTTGTCGTCGGGGAACTGGTTGCTCGTGATGAAGAGCGTGTTGTCGCGCTCGATGAAGACGCCCGCCTCGTGCGCGAAGGGGTAGTCCTGGTTCTCGTGCAGGAGCTCCAGCGTCGGCTCCGCGCCGAAGAGCTTCTTCGCGGACTCGTCGTAGACGGCGAAAGCTGATGCGTTCGTCATGGTTCGAGTTGGTTTCTTAGCTTCACAGGCCAATAGTAGGTAAGCAAGCAAGACTAGAGACTAAGGGGAAAAGTATGCCAAGGATCGAGGACGCAACGAATGGACGAACTAAGAGAGATCTGACAAGAGAGAATGAGGGGAGCTCGGGTATCAGAGGCACGTCGCCCCCAGGTTGGAGCTAATGCGGGGCATGTACCTCCTCAGCTGTCGATGTCACAGGTTTACACTTTATGGGTCCGGGCCAGTGAACAAAATGGCTCAAGAAGCAGGGGTTTTCTTAGTGTGGGATGACTCGGGCGTTCTGTTGGTGACGCCGAAACGTATGCAAAGTCTAAGCTGATAGATCACACCTTTGTCCGTGCGATGTGCATCTACCGAGGTGAAACGAAGGGATAAGTCTTTCTCAATTGGACTGCCAAACTCTACTAACGCTATCTCTGTCTTTCGTGCACCAATCTGGCTTTAGAATACATGACTCGAGTGCCTCATCAATCTGTCTCGCTGGCTGCTCATGCCCTAACCTCCTCAACATCCCACACCTCGCCCTTCTCGCTCGTGTCGTTACGGTTCAAGTCGACGAAACTGTCTCCTGAGAAGAGGCGGTCTACGTCTTCCAGCTCCAAGCCCTTGGTCTCTGGGAAGAACAAGTAGATGATTGGTACCCAGGTGGCATTGAGGACGGCAAAAATAATGTAGGTTCTCCAACCAATGTTGGAGATGGCAATTGGGGTGATTTGGACAACCATCTAGTGTTTTGTTAGTCGTTTGCGATTAGTCTTGGCTCGACCTCTGCAACTCACGTAATTGAAAATCCAGTTGACTCCGCTGGAAACTGAAGAGCCGAGTTGGCGAATCCGAAGAGGCAGAATCTCGGACCTGAGAGACGTTAGAAAAATATTGTTTCCAAAGTTGTCACATTACTCACGGGTAAACCCAGACGGTTGCCTGGAATCCAATGGTGAAAGCACCCTGGAATACAAACAGCATGGCGGCCGCACCAATGCCTGCCGCCTTTGCAATGGCTGTGGCGTTTTCAACCTGGTAGATGAGTGCAGCTTGTACTGCCATCACCGCAGCCATCACGCTGATCATGGACAGTAGCTGGAAAGTTTTGTCAGTTTCTGGGCGATTTCTAGTCTCTGAAGATAACATACCAGTGGTCTTCTACCAATTCTGTCAATCAACAGCCAGGGAATGAACGAAGCCACAAAGAACCAAGTCTGCAGGAATCCAGACATGAGGCTCGACATGTGGTTATCAAATCCAATGCTCTTCTCGAAGAGCGTGCTGCTGTAGTCTAACCATCGCGTGTTAGTAATGATCACTCCCGAGTTTCCCGATAGCACTTACAAATAATGGCGTTGATTCCACCAAGCTGCTGGAATCCCTGAATAGCGCAAGCAATCAAGAACCTCCTCTGACTCTTGATGCGATCATTCACAAACAGGTCCCTCCACGAGCCAGCGCTCACTGACTGCTCGTAAGCCACCGTTTGCATGATCGAGTTGTGAAGCACCCGGATGGACTCTTCGTCTTCGTCCCACTTGAGCCGTCTCAAAACAGCGAGACACTCATCCGGGCGGTCGTGGGAAGCCAACCAGCGAGGTGTCTCCGGGATGATCTTGAGAATCGCAAACATGGGAATAATGCAGACGCATTGCAGAGCGACGGGGACTCTCCAGGCGTAGCTTTCGACGTGGCAGGAGAAGGCGTAGTCGATCCAGTAGATGAGGAAGATGCCGAAGTTGAGTGTTGACAACTGAGCGCAGACGTCTGCGCAACCTGCGTTAGAGGAGTTGATGGCAACAGGAGATTATTAAAAACTTACAAATACCACGGCTGGACTTTGGACTGAACTCGGCTTGCAGAACTGGAACCGTAGAGTTGACAATGCCCATGCCGATACCAGAGACGATTCTTCCGACAATCATCTGCGTGCGGCCGTAAGATGCGGCCTGGATGATGGCACCGACGACCATAACTGCGGCGCCGCTGCCGATCGTCCTACGACGACCGAATTTCTCACCGAAGAAGGCAGTGGCAACACAACCAAGGAAGCAACCAACTGTCACAGCAGTCAGTGTGATGTGCCGGGAGAGCCAGGGAGAGCATCATACCTTCGTAGATGGCAACGATGAGGCCGGTCATCGTCGGGTCAGGCGAGTCAAAGGTCTTGTTAAAGGCCGGAGCGCCAACTGCACAGAATACCAGTCAGCCAAGACATTGTTTGATAGAACAAAAGGGACAGCAATCCTCACCGAGTCCTCCCATGAGTCCATTGTCGTAACCAATAAGCATGAACCCCAGCGAGGTCAACACGCTGACGGTCAAAACCAGCGCCTGCCCACGTAGTTCTCCCATATTGTCGTCGTAGTAGTGGTCTTCTATGTCGATGAAGCCTTCACGATTCAGGAATGTCCAGCACGCCGCTCACAGTTCCGGGGAGCAGATGTCTGATGCTTCTGTCACCTGGCCAAAACGTCGTCCGAACGCCTGGAGCCGAACGCTTATATGTGTGCACAGGGTGTATGTGTGTGAGTGTGTGTACGGGGGAGGAAAGATGGTGACGCGCAGCAGTGATGCCAGATTTTGTTGCACCGACGAGCCATCACGTTGGATCGAGCGAGCCAGGCGGCAGAACCACTTCCCCGGGAATCCACTCGCAGCACCAAGAAAGTGTATCTGCGGGGGTCTGGGGTGAGTTAGCTGGCCAACTGGGGAACGGCATTGGGAGGATTGAAACGCGTTGCTGCTGGCAATTGCAATAACTAGGTTATCCAAACCATCAGACGGCGAGTCCGACGCGGCAATAACCGACTGAGGACGTCCATGTTCTATGCCAGGGGGGCCTTCGGCAACTGAAAGTCTGAAAGAGGGCAAGAGGCTCCGGCAATTGAGTCAGTGGTTTTGATTGGTTTTCCACATCAGTCGCGGTGATGCAGCCATCGTGACATGTTTGGACCCTCCGCAATTGATTGCAGCTCCAAGGTCTGCGAGGTCAGGAGACTGTTGTTCGTCCCCATGGGGCATGGAGGAGGGCCATCGGAAACCCACAAACGCCGTCAACTATTGAGAACGCCCGCAATGGGCGCCAGAAGCATCGCTCTTCATCGCTCGTTTTGGTAGAATTCGGCGGCAAGTTTGGGTAGGAGGCCGTCGCGTGCAGCTATGACTTTTACGAACCAACCACTGCAGTTATTATGGCATGACGACTCAAGCTCCTGCAGGTGAGCTACATAGTACTCCATCAAAATCCACCCCGATAGCGGCGGCAATTGCACCGTCGGCTATTCGGGTCTCGGTGTTTGTCCCGCGCTGGGCTGGCTGCCCCCAAACCCCTCATTAGCCGTTGCTCCCAAGTTCAATAGCGGAAGACCATCTCACATAAACAGACACGGCAAGTGAAGATACCCTGGCTTTTGGTTCTCCGTAGACTACATACAGCAGGTTCAGATCCAGCTATCCCTTTAAGACGAAAAGCCCGTGCTCCTTTCGACGACTTGCATACGAACAAGAGCTCTACTTAGACAAGGGGTTTCATAGATTCTCAAAATGGTTCAGTACACAATTCAGAACACGGATAACCGCACACAAGGTCGCCTTGCCTTGGTGACGGGTGCGAGGTATTTCCACTCCTCGAATTACAATACCTCTCTCAACTAACACATGTTCTCAGTGGTGGTATCGGGTCATCAGTTGCGCATGCCCTTGCGGCTGAAGGGTGCGATGTTGCGCTGCACTACTCTTCAAGTCAAGTAAATAACAACCCACAACACGGACCCCTTCCCTCTTTCACTCCACCTCACTTCACAACTCCTAATGCAAATGGCCAACAACTCTTCTTTTCACACAGGGTAAAGCGGAGGCGCTGGCCGAGGAATTGCGCGCAAAGTACCCTTTACAACTCTTCGTGCCCTTCCAGGCGGACCTCTCATCACGGGAGTCGACGCGCAACCTGGTGCCCAGCATCTTCGCCAGCAGCGAGATCACGCAGAAGCACAAGGCCATTTCGATCCTGGTCGCCAACGCCGGGCTCGGGCGCCGGATCCGTGATCCCGCCGACATTGGCGAGGATGACTGGGATGAGATGATGGAGGTCAACGCGCGCAGCCAGTTTGTCGTGACCAAGGCGTGTTTGCCCGGGATGAGAGCCCAGGGCTGGGGGCGCGTCGTCCTTGTGGGAAGCATTGCAAGCCGTGGAGGTGGTATCAACGGGTGTCATTACGCTGCGACCAAGGGTGCGCTCTGGTGAGTTGAGTGATCTGCAATGCCCTCAAGTTGTCGTTGATGAAGACACTTGAATTCGGGCTCTGTAAGCCGTAACTGACACAGACATAGCTCCATGGGACTCAACTTGGCAACACTCTTGGCCCCGGAAGGCGTCACAGTCAACATCGTAAGTCCGGACGCCACAACATCTTTCGTCAGAGGGAGCAACTCAACTCATCCTGCCACAGGTCCTCCCCGCGATGATTGGCGCAACAGGCATGATCGCGACCCCCAAAGCAACGCAAGTTCTCCTTCTTCCTTCCTCAGCCTCAATCTCGGCAACTGACACGAATGCAGAACCTGGGACAGCAGGGACGATCTCGAGGCTCTGAGAGCCACCGACCCCGGCCTCGCGATCGCCGCAAGCGTTCCAGTCCACCGTCTGGGTGCGCCTCAAGAAGTAGCAAACGTCGTCACGATGTAAGTGTATCGCAATGCCGTCGCGGCCAGATGTCCGAGGATCTCGACTAAATCACCGACGCCAGGTTCGCGAAAACGGGATATCTGACCGGCCAGGAGATCCTCCTCACGGGAGGTTTGAAATAAGTTGCCGGAAGCCGATTGAATCTAGAGCCGGCATAGAGCAAGCTAGGGCATCAATCAGTGAAAAAGATTTAGAAAAAAAAATAGTTTCTTCCATCCTTTGATTCATTGCAAGATCCACCCAATGAAAGGTGGCTGTCAACATACGTGCTCGCATCACTGAACCTTGCCTGCAGGGTTGCGCCATCTCAGTAACCTCCCGCCTGCGTGATTCTGCTGCCCACGAAGAGCTAGCTCTCGATCGGTAATGCTTACGATCTGTCCCCAATCTTCGCCTTTGGGGCAGGTAGAGTGCGAGAGAGGGGAGGGGGAGGGTTCAAGCTCTCGGCAGGGTGGGCAGCAAAGCAAGGATGGACGGTGGTTCAAGTACTCTTACACCAAACCTTCATAAACCTTGCCCGTCTCTCAACTGCGTCATGACCTCCTAGCGGTCTCGCCCAACGCAACTTACCAAGAAAGACTATCAGTCGGGCTTTTGGGAGCATGTGTGTGTACGGCATGGCAGTGCAGTACGGAGCGTGAAAAGGGAAGACTAGACATTTAAAACCCCAACTATCGCCGATACAAAGGGCCAACATTGCCGCCCCTGTACAATGTCCTCCTGGATTGCCGACGCTTCTTCGTATTCCGCGCTCGCCCAATTCCATTCCCTCTCTCCTCCATCAATGGTCCCCATTTCCCCCCTTTTCATTCTCCACTCGCCCAATCCCGCAAAAGAGAAACAACGGTGACGCTGAGGTAGATCCGCACCTAAGCACTGCAGGTCGGTGCTTGTCTCGTCTTGGCATTAGATTGCTCCCGCGTCTTAGCCCGGGTCACCTGTGGTCCCCCTTCCTTTACCTTTACCGACGAGCGAGAGAGAGCGAGAGAGAGAAAGAGGAAGCTCGGGCCGAAATAGTATCCCGTCCTCGCCCTCATTCCCGCCCAATCCGATATGTCTGTTGAAGCCGGCCCCCGACCATCGCCGGCCCTCGTCGGCCAATCGTCGCAACACCGAGTCTCTCGTACCACGGCAAATGGAAAAGAGAGACGGGTATCGCGGGCCTGCGTATCCTGTCGGCTCAGGAAGACACGATGCGACCTGTAAGTCACCCGACCCGATGCTGTTCTCCTTCATGCATAGCCGCCGCGCAACACCCAGTCCCCCAGCCCCCAGCCCCCCAGCTTCAGCCCCGCCCCCGCCGTGCCGCGTGTTCCAGTCGTATCCCGCGGTGCCGTCGAGCCGACCCATGTCAATGAAGAAAGCCCGCTGACAACATACATCAGAGACTACGGCGGGAACCCGGGCATCCCGCCCTGCCGCCGCTGCGTCCGCGAGCAGAAGGAGTGCATCTTAGCAACGTCCCGCCGCGGCGGCCGGCGTCCCCGCAAATGCGTCCGCCTCCCGGACGCGGACTCCACCGGCGCGGCCCCGTTTCCCCCGGGTACCACATCCACCTTCGACTCCGTCCCCGCCGAGGGTGCTGCCGCTGCCGCCTCAGGCGAGCAGTCAGCTGGCGTCGACCAAAAGTCCTCCGAGACAACCCGGCCGTGGTCCTGCTCCCCGGAAGCAGAAACCCCGGGCCGCGCCGCAAGCTGGCCCGGTTCCGGGTCCCAGCCGAATAGCCCCGGCGGGCGGTCTCTTCAGAGCGCGGGGGATATCGAGGGGCACATCACGTCAAGCGACCTCTTGAACCCGTCCGATGCCTTGAACCTGCTGGCGCAAGTGGCTGACTTGGACGGTGACGGCGTCGCCGAGAGGAATCGCAAGCCGAGTGGGAGCACCACGCACGAGGACGGAACCCCTCGCGACCACCCTTCATCGAAGACGCTCGCATCATATCATTATCCCCCCATCTCAGACGGTGTCCTTTCCTTGTCTGTCGCTTCCCGTCTGCTCGCAACGTAGGTCCAAACCCCCCAGTCCCTTTCACATGTTCGTCGTTCACTAAGATCTTCGAGATATTACGAACACTACCACCCCTTCTTCCCTGTAGCCCACAACTGCATCCTCTCGCCCCCCTCGATCCCCTTCCTCACCGACTCGGAACCGCACCTCATCACGGCCATCTTCACCGTCGTCTCCAAAGACGAGCCCTCCCTCTCGGCCGTCCACGAGGCCTGCTCGCGGCACATGGAGACGCTCATCTCCAAGCTCATCTACAAGGGCTCCACGACCGTCGGCGCCGTCGAGGCCCTCCTCATCCTCGCGCAGTGGGCGCCCCAGCGCCTCCAGGAGAAGCCCACCGTCGGCCGCGGCGAGGAGGACGAGGGCGCCTGGATGCAGATCGGCGTCGCCATCCGTCTCGGCTACCTCCAGAGCCTCGAGCAGACGGGCCTGCTGGTCGACAAGCAGAGCTCCCTGTCGGAGCAGTTCCGCAGGAAGCGCCTCGTCTGGGCGGCCTGCTACATGAGCGACCGCGAGGTGTCCATCCGCGTCGGCAAGGGCTTCTGGTCCCGCGGCCCGGGGCCGTCCACGGTGCCCCGCTCCGCCGACTTCCCCTCCCTCCGCGTCCAGCAGGCAGGGCCGGACAACCTCGGCCAGCTGTTCCAGGCCCAGCTCGAGCTCATCCAGCTCTTCAGCAACGCCCACGACATTCTGTACTCGTCCGCGGGCCACCGGGCACAGCTGTACCTGGGCGGCGAATACGTCCGTTATATCGTATGCTTGCCTTTACCACCTTGGTGTGAAATCCTCGACTAACAAAGATCCAGGACGACTCCTTCGCGGTCCTCAGAAAGTGGAAGCTCGTCTGGGGAAGTCTAAGCTGTAAGCGGCCTCCATTTTCCAGTCTCTCAACCCTCATCAAAGCCAGACACTAACAAGAGCCTGCCTCTTTTACAAGTCACGCCCCTGATCAAAGCCGCCCTCAACCTCTCATACGAGTTCCTCCGCCTCTACATCAACGCCTTCGCCTTCCAAGCGACCATCAACCGCGCCATCACCCGCGCCCGCCAGCAACAGCAACAAATGCAGCAGCAGCAGTCCCAAGCAACAGCAGGAGCACCATCATCATTGAACGCGCAGTCTCAGCAGCAACCTCAACCCCAACAACAACAACAACATCCGCAACAAACCAGCGCAACGACAGCACGGACAACAACGGCGATAAATACCCCCCTCTTCGGCGACCTCGCAAGCACCCCCGACGCCCGCTTCATCTACGAGTCCATGGACGCCGCAAACTCCCTCCTCAACATCCTCAACACCTCCGTCGACCCCGTCACGGGGCTGAGGTACATGCCGCTGAAGTACTACCTCTACGTCATCTACGCGGCCGTCTTCCTCTTCAAGGTCTGTTCGTCTCCCCCCTCCGAATGCGTTCCATCACTGACAACACCATCACCAAACAGGCCCGCCTCGCAGGCGCCCTCGGCGCAGAAGCATCCGACTCCGTCCGCCGCTCCATCTCCGTGACCATAACCTGCCTCCAACGCTCCTCCATCTCCCCACACTCCCTCGGCCACCGCTACGCCTCCCTCCTCTCCCTCCTCTGGCGCTCCAAATCAGCTTCCTCCTCCACATCCCCCAAAGCCACCACCACAACCACCGCCGCCGCCGCCGCCCAACAATCCCAAACAACACCCGGCGGACACCCCTCCTCCTCACGTCCAGGCCACCTCCCATCCTCCTCCTCCTCCTCACACACCGCCCCATCCCACCCTCAAACAACAGCACATACCATCCTCCCCTCCACAGAACACCCCTCCT
>JABGLZ010001050.1:0-24766 GCA_014705045.1 Colletotrichum theobromicola
TGATTTTGGCGGAGTGTCTTTTTTTTTTTGTTTTTTGCGACGGGAAATTTCGAGGTGGGGGTGGGGCGGGAGAGTGCTACCTTCTCAGTATCTCTGGCCGTGGAAAATGAATGACCTAATTGGTGGTGACGATGGGGGAAATTGTTAGGGACGAGGTACAGTGGAAGCAGTGCCCGGGCCCATGTGAAGCACGGTGAGACGGATGGACTTGGTGAGGTTCGGTGTGACCGATGTCTAGAAGTTATACCATTACTCACTGAATCTGATATCTAGTGAGAAGATTTTCAAGTGTTTTCATTCCAAACACATTTGACGTTCGATTTCACTTGTTGATATCGCACGTGTCTTATTTGAAGTGCAGCTGCTGTGCACTGTCAACCCACGTTGGCAGCGGCATCTTGTGCTGAGCGGCGCAGCACGGCCAACCTGCACAGCCAAACTCTTTTCGATTGATCGCCTGCTACCACCCACATGGAACATAACACTCGCACAGCCCAGGGAAGCTTTTCGCTCAATTGAAAACAACATCATGATGAGACTTCTGGCTGCATTCCCATTCAACTTGCCTCAGCCCGGCGTCAGGGGCCACCACTTCTCACCCTACCCACCGCCCCCATACATGAGACCCAGTTTCAGCTGCTGGAAACAAGCCTTGTTGGCTAAGTGGTATAGCGCCTCACTAGTAATGAGGAGATCGGGTGTTCGATTCACCCACGAGGCAATCTCGAGCATCTCTGTCGGCCGACGATTTATTCTTGCATTTTTATCTATTAATTAGTGTTTTTTACGTGTCTACCTGCCTGACACGCATTGTGTGTATGTTGTTTATTATCTATTACCATTAAGTAGCCCTCGCTCAAAACTTGGGAGCGTCGTAAATGTCGTCAGGATCTGTCATCATTGTTAGCCGTCATTCCTGACACATGTGCAGCGTGTGCGCTCACCTTTCCCATGCTCCTGAATGAACTCCCGCACCTCCCTCACCTTCGCCTCGACCTCCCCAATCGCACCGTCCAACCTCGCCTTCACCTTCTCATTCACCTCCGCACCGCCCTTGAGCGCCCGAATCGCAACGTCATACCGGCTCACGCAGTTCAAAAGCATCATGTCAAACGGCGTCGTCGTGCTGCCCTCCTCGCGGTACCCCTCGACCGTCATCCGATGCAAGCCCGGCCGCCCGAACAGCAAGCCCTGCAGCTCCGTCGGGTACCCGTGGTAGTTGAAGCACACCGCCCGGTCCTCGGTGAAGGTCTCCATGAAGACCTGCCGCGTCAGCGCGTGCGGGTGCTTAGCCTCCGCCTTGAGGACCATCAGGTCCGTCACGTTCACGACGCGGACGCGGAGTTCTGGGGCCAGGGCGCGGAGGAGCTCGGCGGCCTTGACGACCTCGAATGTGACCTCGACGCCGACGCCGACGATGACGACGTCCGGGTTGGCGCCGCCGTCGGTGGAGGCGAAGGACCAAGTGCTGGCGCCGATGCGGCAGTGCTCTGCGGCTGCGGAGGCGGAGAGGTAGGTTGCGGTGGGCTGCTTGGAGCCGATGACGAGGTTGACCTTGTCTTTGGACTGGAGGCAGTGATGGACTGTGCTGAGGAAGCAGTTCGCGTCGGGGGGGAGGTACACCTACCCATGTTGGTTAGTTGCATGCTACACAGAGACGGTAGATCGGGGGCCTACTCTGGCCGCTTCGGCCTTGAGGTTGAGGACCGCGCCGATGAAGGAGGGGTTTTGGTGGGAGAAGCCGTTGTGTTCCTGGCGAGTCCACGTGCTCGTCTCAATATAGTTGATGGACGCCAGCTCGCCGCGCCATTTGACCTGCTTGGCTACCTTGTTGAACTTGGCATACTGCACCATCATCGTATGCACGATACCCAGGAAAGATTCATAACTGGGGAAAAGACCGACGCGGCCGGTCAGCGTGTATCCCTGCATGAAGCCCTGGCAGCAGTGCTCTGAGAGGATCTCAATGACGCGACCGCCTTGGGCCCGGGAGTACTCGTCCCACTGGAAGTTCCGTCCGGTGTGGTCGAGAACGGCATCAAGCTTGTTGCTCTCAAGCTCGTCGGGCGAGAACATGCGGAAGCCCTTGGGGTTGGCCTGCATCACCTCGTCGAGAAGCTTCCCAGTTACCTTCATGCAGCTGATCTGATCGCCGGGCTCTACTGCCAGGGGTTGCCAGTCAGGGACCTCGAGGCCGATGTACGGATCGTATGTGGCCTTCAGCTGGCCAAGCTTCTTGTTGTCATCCTTCGGAATGGCTTCAAGAATACTAGCGTTGGGCTTGCCGTCGGTCAGAAGATTGCCGATGTCGTAACGCGAGAGCCATTCGTCGAGTTTCTCGAGGTGGGTCTTGTCCGAGCCCGCCTTGGCCAGTGGGACCTGGTGCGACTTGAAGGAGCCCTCGATAATGACCCCGTCAACTTCCTTCGGTCCAGACCAGCCCTGCAAAGGTCAGCCATCAGTTTCCTCGCAGATTGGGTAAAAGTTACCTTGGGAGTGCGGAGCGCGATCATGGGCCACCGGGGCTTGACGATGGGCTTCCCTGATCGTGCGGCCTTTTGGATGTTCTTGATCTCAGCAACAGCCCACTCCAGGGCACCGGAGAGGTCTGTGTCAATGTCTTCAAGATCGTCGACGATGCAGACTTGGTAGCCATAGCCGGTGAACAAGGCGACGATCTCCTTGTCGTCCATGCAGCCGAAGATGGTCCGCTCGCTGATCTTGAAGCCGTTGATATGGAGGATGGGAATCACAGCACCGGACTCCTTGGGGTCAAGATACTTGATGGCATGCCAGGCACTGTTGTCCGTTAGAAGGGCTTCAGATATGTGACTATACCGCTCACGTTGCAGTGGGACCGCTTTCGGCTTCACCGTCGCCCACGATGCAGGTGACGATGAGGTCCGGGTTGTCAAACACGGCACCAAAGGAGACAGCCAGGGCGTAGCCGAGCTCGCCGCCTTCGTGTATGGCACCTGGAGTCTCGGAATTGATGTGGCTAGTGGTATTAGCTTGCGGAACTGACTACTGTAAGACTTGGAGCTCACCTGGGGAAGCCACCAGGCACGGAGAACTTAGTGATGAGGTTGGAGAGCCCCTCCTTGGTAAGGCTGTACTTGTCTGGGTAAAATCTGCCCAATGAACCCTCCAACCAGAGGGATGACAAAGCCGCAGGAGCGCCGTGCCCTGGACCAATGACATAGATCATGTCCATGTCATGGTTGCGGATGAGAAGATTGAGGTGGGACCATACCAGAATAAGACCGGGACAAGTACCCCAGTGACCTATGCTGTCAGCTATCGCTCAGGTGGACATCGTGGTGAACCTACCCAGAAGTCGGGGCTTGATATGTTCAGGCTTCAGTTGAGACTCCAGCAGTACATTGTCTCGGAGAAAGATCATCGCTGTTCGTTGTCAGCCAGGGTTCGGAATGGGTAGATCTGCAGGGGCAGGGTCCTGGGTGGGATCGGCTTACCGGCAGCGATGTAACAGGCTGCATTTTGGAAATCACGCAAGGATTTGGCGACTTCGGCGTCCAAAGCCTTCTTCTCGGGCTTTACTGCGAGGTCAAGCACACTATCGGGCAGATGAGAGGGCAGAGCGGGCGGGTTGGGTTCCTTGATGACTTCGCCAGGCATGTTGGCGACGGGATTCCGCTGCGAGCGGACGATTGGAGTATGGAAATGTCTGGGCCAAGGGGCTCCCTGCTTATTCGATCGTGGACTGCGGTTGCGTCCGATGTTTGTAGAGTATCAGTGCGGGATGTCAATGTGGTTGGTGGTGGAGTGCAGTGCCGGGGTGGAGGAAGTATGCAACGTTGATGGGCAGAAGCTTCTTGTGGGTGCCAAGTGGAAATAATATCTGGAAACCGGCTGACGAGACAGACTGGGAATTGAGAGGCCTTTGATGGGGTTTGCTGTGCCGATTGAAGCGGATAGTGGGAATCAGGTTGGGAAGATGGGCGAGTCGATGACGTCGATGGTCACCGAAAACTGAAGCTGCACAACGCCAAAGTGGGAACTGCGGGCAGGTGCGGAAACTAGCGAGTTGCGACTGCTTCCGGATTGTAATTTATTCTATTTTTGAGGACAAAATTTGAAGAGCTAGAAGGGGAAAGCTGATCGAAATTTGAAGCATCAGAGAAATTGTCACACAGCGTGGAGTTTTGTCATCGCCATGTCAAGCTTCCAAATGGGCATCTCTATTGCATGGTTCATGGCTGGTGACGATCTGCTGCAACGGCATTGCCGGGTCGAATGGCAGCCACGCCTGGAGCCAGCCACTTGAGTAGTGTCCCGAGGAAATGGGTCGCTCAAGCGTGAGCGGCCCGAAGGCGTGGCATCGTGATAATTACCGGCGCATGATCTCACCCTTTCATGGGTGCTGAAATTAATCGTCGAATGGGGCTCAAGCAATTCGTAAAATCAGTGATGTTGCAGCGGGGAACGGAAGCTTGGGCCACTGCGGGGCAGTCGGGGCGCTTTCAATCAATCGTGACAGATCGGTACGTTACACTCTTCCGTCATTCCCGCTCCGTTACCGACCCGCTAAATTCCCGTGCATGGGTACCACGGATGTGCATTGGCCAGCTCTTCATAGCAGAGCCTCTAACTGCTCCACTATCCGGACCTGAGGCTCCGCTCGCAGGGCGGAAAACGGTGGACAAAACGGTGAAGCGGAGCTTTTCCTACGCCAGGGCGTTGCCCCCCTGGAAGCATCCACCTTCGCGAACGAAGCTCTGACATCAACATGGCGAAATCACGATGGACCTGCCCTTTCTTTGATCTCAACCACCTCGGTGCCTCCCATTTCTGTTTTTTCTGTGTTACCCCTGGTCGAAATGCCATGGCACAAGGGTGGGAGTCCCGCCAATGAAGCAGGCACGGCCCGTCCAAATGGGGGAGCTGTTGCTGCTCTTGCCTCACGGTGAACACACAATTGACGTCAGCCTTGTTGAAACGCGCGAGCTGAAATCTGCGGACACGGGTGAGCTCAACTGCCCAATGGAAAGACTTGTTTTGTAAAGCAATCCGGTCCTTGTGGTTACTACATGAACCTGTCCCCTCCTCTTATAATTCATCGGTCTTTCTCGTTTCACGCTGCTACACCAACAGAAATGGCATCGATTGTATCAAACACCCTCAAGAAGGCCGAGACCGCAATCATGGGCGACGCAAAGCAGGCACAGCTTGCCGAGAACACGGTCGAACATGGCCCCAAGGCGCAGATGACCACCGATTTTGGAGCCAAGGTCAACAACACCGACGACTGGTTGAGGGTCACCACCAACGACAAGACCGGTCCCATGCTCCTCGAAGACCCAATTGCAAGGGAAAAGGTCAGTCAAGACGCCCAAATCAGAAGAAACATGGCTAAAAAAGCATACAGATCCACCGCTTTGATCACGAGAGAATTCCTGAACGAGTTGTCCACGCCAGAGGTGCCGGCGCCTTTGGTACCTTTCGCCTGTTCGAAAGTGCTGGCGATGTGACGAATGCAGGCGTTCTTACCGACACTTCGCGGGAGACTCCTGTGTTTCTCCGATTTTCTACCGTCCTTGGTAGCCGTGGCAGTGCCGACACCGTTCGCGATGTGCGAGGCTTCGCAATCAAGTTCTACACCAAGGAGGGCAACTGGGACATGGTCGGCAACAACATCCCCGTTTTCTTCATCCAAGATGCTATGAAGTTCCCAGACGTAATCCATGCTGGCAAGCCTGAGCCACAGCTCGAGTTTCCCCAGGCCCAGTCTGC
The DNA here is from genome assembly GCA_014705045.1 of Colletotrichum theobromicola. Classification (NCBI taxonomy): domain Eukaryota; kingdom Fungi; phylum Ascomycota; class Sordariomycetes; order Glomerellales; family Glomerellaceae; genus Colletotrichum; species Colletotrichum theobromicola. Next base: position 5,755 of record JABGLZ010001050.1, read on the forward strand.
CCATGACAACTTCTGGGACTTCCAGTACCTACACACCGAGGCCACGCACATGTTCATGTGGGCCATGTCTGACCGCACCATCCCCCGATCATACCGCATGATGCAGGGCTTCGGTGTGAACACGTACACCCTCACCAACGACAAGGGAGAGCGCCACTTTGTGAAGTTCCATTTCACACCCGAGCTGGGTGTCCATTCCCTCGTATGGGACGAGGCTCTCAAGCTCGCTGGACAGGACCCCGACTTCCACCGCAAGGATCTGGCCGAAGCCATCGAGAATGGCGCGTTCCCCAAATGGAAGTTCGGTATCCAGGTTCTGCCCGAATCCAAGGAGCACGACTTCGACTTCGACATTCTCGACGCCACCAAGGTCTGGCCCGAGGAGTTCGTCCCCATCCGCTACATCGGAGAACTGGAGCTCAACCGCAACCCAGACGAGTACTTCACCCAGACCGAACAGGTCGCTTTCTGCACCAGCCACGTCGTCCCCGGCATCGGCTTTTCCGACGACCCTCTCCTGCAGGGCCGCAACTTTTCTTACTTTGATACCCAAGTTTCTCGTCTCGGCATCAACTGGGAGGAGCTTCCCATCAACAAGCCCGTGTGCCCCGTCATGAACATGAACCGCGACGGAGCCATGCGCCACACCATCTCCAAGGGCCCCAACTACTGGCCCAACCGCTTTGAAGCCACGCCCCCCGCCAACCACTCCAAGGCTGCCAACGCCTACGTCGAGTTCGCGCAGAAGGTGGAGGGCATGAAGCAAAGGACGAAGAGTGCCAAGTTCAAGGAGCACTTTTCCCAAGCTCAGCTGTTCTTCAACAGTCTGTCGCCGATCGAGAAGTCCCACGTCATTAACGCTTTTGCGTTCGAGCTGGACCACTGCGAGGATCCTATCGTCTACGAGCGCATGTCTCAGCGTCTCGCCGACATCGACCTCGGTCTGGCGCAGGCTGTCGCCGACATGGTTGGCGGCAAGGCGCCCGAGCAGGCCGGCAAGCAGAACCACGGCAAGAAGGCCAAGGGTCTCAGCCAGCTGGAGTTCCTGCCCGAGAACCCCACCATCAAGACCCGCCGTGTTGCCATAATCATTGCCGATGGGTACGACCCGCTTGCTTTCTCAACCATGAAGTCTGCCGTTGCCGCCGCTCAGGGTGTCCCCATGGTCATCAGTACCCGTCGCTCCGAGATCTACCCCGCCGGAGCCTCCAAGACGCCTGGCGAGGGTGTAAAGCCCGACCATCATCTCGAGGGCTTCAGATCTACCATGGTCGACGCTGTATTCGTCCCCGGCGGCGAGGAGTCGATCAAGACCTTGTCCAAGAATGGTCGCGCCCAGCACTGGATTCGCGAGGCCTTTGGCCACCTCAAGGCCATTGCGGCCACGGGCGAAGCTGTTGACTTTGTCAACGCCACCATCAATATTTCCAGCATTGCTATATCGAGCGACAGCAACGTCGAGGAGAGCTACGGTGTTGTTACGATGAAGAATATCCAGCCCGAGAGCTTCAAGGATGTGTTCACCATTGCCAAGAACAGCCAAGGATTCCTGGAGCAGTTCTTCTTTGTCATCTCTCAGCATCGTGTATGGGCTCGCGAGTTGGACGAGTTGAGCACACAGGTTGCATATTAATGGGAACAAGAAGGAGTGTAATCGGGCGTTCTAGGGTAGGGTTTAGCGTATGACCTCAATATTCACTTAGCCTTGATATGAAGTGTAAATTTGTGTAAGCCATCTATCCATTAACCTACAACCGGTCTATTAGTGCAACACTCAACATTTGATCTCCATGAACTATCTTTTCACACATCTCCCCACTCAGTATGTTCTCTCCTTCTCGAATCCATGCCACAGTTTCACGTCTGGTACGTCCACGCGCGAGGGTAAGTAACATGACACAATCATACTCACAACATCGCCTTCTCGTTCATCACCGCCTTAGTCCTCCCTCTTGGACCTCGAAGAGAGGAAGAACCAACACCCAACCATAGCCGCAAAAAGCGCCAGCGCAATCGGATGCAGCACCCACGTCCCGCTCGCCTGCGCAATCATGCCCGTCGTAAACGGCGCCAGCGCGCCGCCACTGCTCCCAAACGCCGTAATTATCGCGATCCCGCTCGTGCGGCTGCGGCTCGGCATGCCCCTCAGGAACACCGTCGCCGCGCACGGGTAGATGGGGCCCAGCAGCAATCCCACGATCGCGAGACTGACCGCGTTACCCACGATGTTGGGCACGAACCAGACGAGCAGCTGGAAGCAGGCGGCGCCGAGGGTCATGACGTAGACGAAGAGCTTCTCGCCGACGCGCTGGCCGAGGCCCGAGAGGAGGAAGCGGCCGACGGTGATGCCGGCCCAGAAGCCGGCGGTGACGTAGCCGACGGCCTGCGGGTCCGCGACGGTGCGCGCGTCGACGAGGAAGGAGATGACCCAGCCGGAGATGGAGACCTCGGCGCCCTGGTAGGCGAAGACGAAGAGGGCGCCGAGGAAGACGAGGCGCCGGCGGAGGGCGTGGAACATGCTTGCCAGCCGGGCCTTGACGCTCTGCTGCTGCGGCGGCTGGTGCTGGGGGTCGTGCGGCTCGGCTCCCTCCGGGTTGTCGGTCTCGTAGCGGGCGAAGGACCAGGCGGAGAAGAGCAGGCTGGAGGCGGCGAGGGACATGGGGATGAGGTAGAAGCGGAACCAGAGGTGCGGGCCGAGGGAGGAGACGAGGGCGGTGGCGAGGACGGGGCCGACGGTGCCGCCGAGGCCGTAGGCGCCGTGGAGGGCGCCGAGGGCGGTGGTGCCGTTGCGGAGGGAGCCGCAGAAGAGGGTGTTGAGGGTGAGGTTTGTGGCCATGCCGAAGCCGAGGAGGAAGAAGGAGAGGACGATGACGGGGAAGGGGGCGCCGGTGACGAGGGGGATGTAGGCGGCGAGGAGGCAGGTCTGGGCGGCGATCATGAGGTGGGCGCGGGGGAGGCGGGCGCGCAGGGCGTCGACGAAGAAGGCTGCGGCGATGAAGCCGAGGGCGTTGCCGACGAAGATGAGGGAGACGACGGCGTAGCCTATGTTGTAGTATCTAAGGTAGGCCGTGAAGGTGAGTCGCGGTTGCGGGGGGGAGTGGTGTGGTCACGGTGGTGAGATGAGGTCAAGGGGGGGATGGGGGGTGTGATGGGACGTACTTCTCCATGTAGGGGATGAGAGCACCTGGCGCGCCGTCGTTGATGCCATTGCCCATGTTCATGAGGCACGCCGCGAGGAAGCGCCAGCGGTTCATGTACGGGGACAGCACGCTCTGCGTGGGCTCGGCGGACTCGGCGCCGGCCTCGTCGCGGGCGAAGGCTTCGTGCTCCGAGGCGCGGTTCGATTCGAGGGCTGCGGGGTGCGATGTGGAGGTATGTTTCGGGAGCTGCTGCATGTGGATTGACTCCGGGCGGCTCCGGTGTGAGTCGACGTGGAGGAGAGGCGCGCCGCCGCCGCCGGCACCGGCGACCTTGGCCGGGGGCGTTATGTGGATGTGGGACTGTTCATGGGTGATGAACGCGTCAAAGGTTGAGGTGTTCATCTTGGATGACCTGTGCGATCGCGGTGATGAGGTGGCCGCGAGAGTAAGTGAGCCTTGGACGGGAGATGGATGAGTTCTTGAGGTTGTGAAATTGGCCGGAGAGAAAAAAGTTTAGGTCGGGTCCCCGAGTCCGGAGACGATAAGAGTGGGGCCGGCCAATTTCTATCGCGGTGAGATGAGATTGCCCATGCCGAATCGGGAAGGTCGACGATGGGGTATCGGGGCTTCGGGTCTTGGACAACGGGAATTTGGAGAGGGCGCACAGCACGCCGGTGACTCATCAGGACGGATTCGATGAGTTGGTTAATTTTTTGGGGCTATGTCCTTCATGGTTATTATCATCCTTTCCGATCACAGGGCTCGAATTTCAAGCGATGCTGATGCGAGTGTGCCAGGACCAGACAAGTGAATTTCAGGGAATACATCTACATGAAATCAACTGCTCTAGCGGTTGGCCCTGGATATACTCATCGATGCCCCGAAGTCATGAAAGTAGGCTCTTGAGCTATGTGAGTTCGGCATCAGATGAACGAGGCTCTGCTTACATCACAGTCTGCCGAGCCCGTCACGGCACCCAAGCCGACTTGGTATCCCTCCCCAGTTCTCCAGACTTGGCAGCCCAGTCACATTGCCGTCCTCTGCAAGTAAATGATCGACAACACGCATGCCAAGCACACGGCCTCTTCCATATCAAATGCCGCTGTGCTTCGGAGTTCGCATCCTATTTCAACTCCCGCTCGCATCCCTTGCATTTCCATGTTGAATTCATTGGTGGGACTCATATATTGGATCAGGGGTAACGATGATCGGGAAGGAATTCTGCGCCAACGAGTGCCGGTTCCTGGGGAGTGCTCATCACTGTAGGGAGAAGGTCAGATGTTGATCAAGACTTGATGTTATTATGATGGAGTATTTCCACGACTTACATGTCCATGTGCGCAATGCCCACAGCCTTGGCTGATGGTATCTCAACAATGGACTCGGCTTGAGTATCAGTCAGTTCAAGCGTTCCAATGAGGATGCAACAAACGTTCGAATCGTGTTCCTATTGAATAGTATATATTTCCATCCTTTGAACCGCTGCTGATTCAGTTCATGGAGACGCATCAAGCAACAATCCCCTATCATCCGATCACCACCTCTTAAAATGTTCAACAAGATCGCCGTAACCGCACTTTTGGGTGTTCTGCCCACTTCATTTGCGTGCTTGGGCTACGAGGGCGGGCTACCTACCCCTACGGAGAATAGACAGATCTCTGCGCCGATCTACGTCAAGTCGGGAGAGGTCTTCGACGGAGGCTGGGCCAAGTACGATCGAAACCCCACTTCCTGTAGGGAACAAGAGGAAGGCGGTGCGCAACCTCTATCTTTCACCTCAGCTGAGCCCATGAAACTGACAGAAATATGAACAGGCGAGTCTGACACGGCTTTTGTTCTCGAGAAGGGCGCCACTCTGAGAAACGTCATCATCGGCAAGACTGCTGGTGAGGGTGTTTACTGTCTCGGGGGTGGCTGTACTATCGAGTTTGTCTGGTTCGAGGACGTGTGCGAGGACGCTATCTCTGTTGTAAGTATTATCTGAACACTTAGTTAAGGTTCTTGACGTTGCCGGCATCAGCTGACAATATCACAGAAGGAGGACCAGGCCGGAGACGAGACCTGGATCATAGGCGGCGGCGCGTACCACGCCTCTGACAAGATCATCCAGCACAACGGCTGCGGCAAGGTCAACGTTCGTCATCGCTGCTCTCCAATTATTCGGGGTGTATTCTAACACGGACATATTCGCAGATCATCAACTTTTACGCCGAGGACTATGGCAAAGTTTATCGGTCCTGCGGAACGGTAAGAGCAATGACTCTCTCCCTCGCCCTGAAGAAAATGCTAAATGAATGTTCTCCTAGTGCCAGCAGTGTGCCCGCGAGGTCTATGTCGAGGGCGTGACTGCCTATGGCGGCGGCGAGGTTGTCGGAATCACCAAGGCCAACGGCGACAAAGCGACGCTTGTCAATGTCTGCACTGATGCGAAGACGCCCTGCCAGAACTACAGCGGCCCTGGAGAGAAGGATGGCGCCTGCTAAGTACTCAAGGTGGTAGACACAAGAATAAGTTAAGGAGGCTGCGATGTCGCAGGATCTTGAATGAGGGTTAGAATATTTTATTTGACGTTTCCTAACTCGTTCAGGAAATATGTAATAGCTGCCGTAGAGTAAATATTTGGGCTAGTAGACATGCTTTCAAAGCGTTATGTATCACTTTCCAATGGGTATTATGAAATGTCCATGCTGAAACAATATTAAGATGAGAGTACGAACAAAGCAAACCTAACCCAGGATACTAATTGTAGGGAGCCTATGCCTCGGCCCAATCTATGTCTCCTTCGAATGCTTCATAACAGATTCCACTTTCCTTCTCAGCACCAACCCAATTCTGCAGGCTGTCCCAATTTGAGGCTCTCAAATGCTGATCCCACTCCGATTCAACACCCATGGCGGGAAATAGCTGCTCTCCAATGCTCATGTTATTGTCAAAACTTCCGATCGGCATAGATTCCCATGTGGCTTGGAGACCTTGGTTCGCACCTTGAAGCTGCAGTTGGTCGACACCAAGTAGTTCAAAGCCCTGCGTGGTATGGGCGTCATGGACGGCTTGCATAGGCCCTTCATCCCACAAACTCTGAAACCCATGTGTTGGGTTGCCGAGTTGCTGATTCCATGCTATGAGAGAAGCCCCGGGATTCTCTGAAACTGCGGTGTCATGATCGGTACCAGAAGCCATCGCTTCATTTGCAATTCGGAATTCTCCTGGGGCTCCGTCCACATGTACAGCTTCTTTTGGTCTGATTCTTCCTTCGCCAGCGGACTTGTCCTGACTTCCGTTGTACCCATCATCCGAATCCATATCCACGAGCACCGTTTCCTCGGAGCCTTGCGTTTCTATGTAGCCGTCTATGAAGCCGTCTTTGAGCTCCATCAGACTAGACCGATCCAGCTCTGTTAGATGTGCCCACTTATTCCATTGACGCGTATTGATCAGCTCCCACATCTCCTCGTCATAGCTGGTCCATTCTCTGTGGGTTTTCAAAACGTTCGCCACCACCATATGTACTTCCTCTTCTGCAAACTTGATAGCCTTGAAATACTGCAAACACCCGTCTTCGGCGACATTGGCTCCACAATCAAGCAGAAGTTGGACCATGTCTAATCGCCCGTGTTCAGCAGCACCCTCCAACGCCGTTCGACCATCTTCCTCGGCACCCAAGGCATTGACGTTGGCTCCTAATTCAATCAAACGCCTTTCAATGCCAAGACGGCCTTTAATGGCCGCAAGTTGCAGTGCCGTGGCCCCGGAAGACTTCGCTGCGGGAGCGTTGACATCTGCCCCGGACTCAAGAAGGAGGTCTATCATCTCTAGATTTCCATCCTCGACCGCCTTCTGAAGCGGGCTTCGTCCGAGTGTGACGGATTCGTTGCACTCATTCGGGCTGAAGCCAGAGCTCAACAGAAATGTAGTCTTTTCACCCAATCTTCTCGCCACTGACCAATATAAGGGGCCAGGTTGGCCTGAGTCACGGTCGTCGTTCCACGCTCCATGAACTAATTTCTCAAGAAGTTCAACGTCCCCATGACAGATGGCGACGGAAAGCGTGAGTCTGTCAGGCTTGAAATTATTTTGCAGGAGCTTATCCAGGCACTCTTGGGACCACGTGGAGAAAACCAACGGCGATCCACTCAGAAGTTCACCTTCGTCAAGGGTCTCTCGAAACCAGGACGGAATTACCTCCTTGAATGATTCAGAAATGTTTTCTTGCAAGTCGTTCTTAGATGGGACTGAAACTTTTCTCTTCAAAGTATGCGAGTAAACAGGAATTAAAGCTGAGGCAGAGCTCTGTATCTTGGGAAGAAGCATGTCCAGTATGTCTAATCGATCATACCAGGCTGCTAGACCCAAGGCAACGCCTTCTTGTGTCGTTCCACGGATGGTTGATGGGCGATTGAAGATGAGTTGCTCGAGGGGTCCAGTTAAGTTAGATGAGATGGCAAGCATAACGCTAGCACAGAGAGCGCCAGGGTCGTAGGCGCCAAGGTGATTCGCCAAGGCTCGTTCTATCCTGGGAATGGATCCTGAGAGGATGATAGCAGCCATTACTGATAGATTGGACGTCTTGAGCTGGCAATCGTCATGTAAGTCTCGCATTAAGGCCTTATCAAAATCAGTCGAGTGCTTCAGTAAAAGCACTAGTTCAGCCTCGCTGCCAGTTGTATCAGCGCCGGCGTCGATCAGTGAGTTTATGACCGCCAAACAATCATTCTCGTCAAATTCAAGGGTTTCCCAGTAGCCTTTTTCCACTTTAGCCACGTTAAATGATAGCAAAGCGCTTTGCAGAGGCGTTCTTCCGTCAGGTCCACGCCAGTTGAAGTTACCGCCCTGCTTCATAGCAAAGTTAATAAGCTCGGGTTGCTGAGGTTTTCTTGCGCCGTGGTAGACAGCCCAATGGGGCAGCTTCGCTCCGTATTGAATTAAAGTCTCGAAACATCGGGGGATTCCTTTCTTAACCCCAATGATTGCTGCGCCTAATGGATTGATAGGGGCGGAAGATTCGCGGACCGTCTCCCAAAAGCGAATTTTTCTGTTCCTGAGATCTTCGAGGACACGGTTCCACATGTAAAGATTTGGGTGATCTTCATAATCCCAAACCCCTTTGAACTCGACATTTACATCAGCTCCACGTTCACAAAGAAGCTCGACAACAGCAGCATCATCCATTAATGCTGCAAAGTGGAGTGGCGAGGGAAGTGCTTCCAGCCTCGCTGGGCCATTGATGGGCGCTCCATACTTCAAAAGTAGCTCGCAGGTCTCCCGGCGGCCGCTGCATGATGCAGCACAGAGAGCCGAAAACAGGACATCTTGATGAGCTTTTTTATCCGTAGGGGAACTGCAACAGTATTTGATGACCTCATCGAACCCAAAGTAAGCAGCAAGGCAAAGCACGTCAGCGGGTAGAAGGTCAGCGACAGGAGTCGATGGATGTGACCGCTGAACATGACCAACCAAATATCGAATCTTCCTCACGGCTTGTGCTTCGTCGCTGTCATACATCGCGAACCCCATTACGCTTTGAAATTTGGTGAATTCGCTCCCTTCCATAATAGGGTACTCATTCACATAATCTGTGACCTGATGTTCGACGTTTGCGCCACGTTGAATCAACATGTTTGCTACTTGAAGATCCAAATAAACGGCCCACATGAGGGCAGAAGGCCCTTTGTCAGACGGACCCTCATGAAGTGAGGCACCTGCTTCCAAAAGCCGTAGAACAAAGCCTTTGAAGTTCTCGCGCTGTTCTGGTGTCACCCCCGAGTACACACCCTTATCAAATTGGAATAAGTCCAAGAGAGGTGAATCATAGCTTGCTGAGCTTTTATCTGGATCAGCACCGGCGTCGAGGAGCTCCATGGCGAGTTCAAAGTCATAATTCCTCGCCGCAAATTGAAGTGGGGAGCGACTATCACCATTGACATACACTTCCACATCTGGGGATTGACCTGATTTGAGAAGCCATGAGATAACCTTTGAGTTACTCACTTGGTCCCAAGACCGAGAAGAGTGTAAGTACTTGAACTCGATGCAACACTTGAATGAATTTTCGGCGATGGATGCAACTGTGGCGTCCATTTCTTGCGCGAGGTCAAGTGGTTGTTTCGTCAGGCCAGAGCGTTCGATAAGCTTTACAACCACCAGCCAGAAAGAAGCGTCTCCATTGCCGAGTCTGTCGAATCTGTACATGTTGTTCGAGAGGCAATACAAAATAAGCCTGATGTGCTCATTGAAGGCTTGTTCGGTTGCTCCCTGCACGATGATCTGTGCGCTGTTGGCGATTTCGTCGTCCGCATCCTCGGGCATCATAGACGCGACATTGGCAGCAAAATCAGACGCACCCCTAAAAGGGTTCCCGTTGAATTGCCGGTGCAAAGGAGAGATTACCAGTCGGGCTTGACTGTCAAGATGTTCCGGTTCATTATCCGTCATCATTCGATTTGTCAAATACGCAGAAATGCCTCTCAATAGTTAGCTAGATTGCTCTCATGGCTCGAATCTTACTTACTTGGCCATGATATGATTTGGAATCGTATCCACGGAAGTGTGTGAACCCATGTGGATTGCATGGGTGCCGGAGTTGGTGTGCGGACACAAAGTTCCATGCCCTCCGGAGTTTTGGGACTTACAGCTGTTGAAGGCGAGTTAGCGATACGTCCGCAATAGAATCGCCTTGGGGCGAATAGTGCGTACCCGTCATATACTTGGTCAACGTATCCGGCTGATAGCGACCCCGCTCCTTCTTGAGTGTGTTGCGCGAGACCTTCTTGCCATTATAATACACCACGCTTTCTTTGGTTTGTTGCTCTCTCTTCCGAAGCCTATAATCGATGTATCGCCAGGCATTCGCACTTGCGTTTTTCCGCATGTTCCAGAAGTGTAGTTGGGCCTCAAGTTCAGATTTTCTGAAGGGCGTCAGCATTCGTGACATACAAAGACGCCCTGAGTAGCAAACTCACGTCACTCTGAACCCGTCCTCTTCAAGCTTGTCCCTGATCTTCTTCTGAGATAGACGATCGTCCACATACATAATCTTGATCACAGTCTTACGTCGTGTCCATTCTGGATCGTCGCATTGCAGTCTCTTGGAGGGAGGCATCTTTGAGAGTCGTCAAAATTGGCATATGAGTAACCGCGTGCAGCCTCTCGTTCCAGCATCAACATAGACGAGAAAGTGGTCGGCAATTTTGAAGAGGTATTGCTTTAACCAAGCTCATTCAGAGTACAGGCATTGGGGTAAGAGGGCAAACAGTCACGTTCGCTCCCAGGCAGCCATGGATGTGGGAAGATGAAGAACAAGGCCGTGGCTTCAGCTGCCCGCCGGATAGGATTACAATTGGTTGCATCCAAACTCTGAAAACCTAACCCACGTGATGTTGCTGATGCCTCCATGCCCGATACTCTTGGCGCCAGTTAGTCAGTACAGAAAAGGTCTTCTGCAGGCTCTCAGGGGCTCACTGCATGCACGCCCTCAGCGATTGGTCCAATCCAATCTCTGTGAAAGGTTTCCAGCGTCGTTACGCCTCCCAAAAATGAAGCGAAGCGCTCCCGGCAACGTTATTGGCTCCAGCCAACCTCTGGAAACAACATTGCAAGGGTATGTGCATCCCAGGCCAATAGGTGCATCATCTCCCATGATTCCAGATGGATACGTCAGTCATATGCAAGTTCTGATTTGTCCCTACCAATGTCTGGCAACAACTTTGCAAGGGCATACACATTTTGAGTAAGTAATGATCTGAGCTGGTCGAGGAACAGTACCTCTCGAGGATCTCACTTGGAAATTCAGGTCAATCGCAGGATATGATACGCCGGTGCCAATTCCTGCAAACCTGAGGTTTTCCTGCGTAACTTAGCTGAAGGGCCAAGGCTGTGCAGGTAAGGCACGTATTCTTCAAGTCTCTGATCATTGATCACACATCCAAACGCAGGATATAACTTGCAGGAAGCCACCAGTCTTTCTACTCCTTTTTACCTCGTAGTATGGTCCCAAACAATATTTCATGAAACATCCTAGGTCATAGCCACCAGCAGGTGCCTTCCTGATCTTACAGACATTCACCGACATCGAAATCACTGCATGTTATTCTGGAAAATCGCCCCACCGGCAAAGATGCAGTTCAGCCTGGAAGCCATCATCGCCTTGCTTGCAATGCTTGTAACGCTACCGCCGACGCTTCTCGTCTTGTGGAAGTGCATCCGCCGCAGGCGAAGCGATCGACACGGAGGTCAGTCCAAAATTCATCAAAAATGTATTCCTCGGAGCTTTGAAGTTGACGCGCATCATTCTTAGCAAGTCAACGTGACCTTGGCTTGGCCTCGTCTCAGCCACCGACGCACGGAAGACACGGATACAACTCGTTCCCGAGAAGGCTTTCGACGCTAAGAGTATGGACTATTGTTGACTTCGATACAAACTTCAATTATAGACCAGACGAGGCCATTCCCGTGTAATCATTCGCAAGACAGAAGGCTGAGACTTGAAGGACTAGTTCTGGTGATCTGACTGGACATAATGGCGGGGCGGGGCATGGAGAAAGTCAATTCAAGCCAGCGGCACGTATAGCGAAATCGCTCAAACAAAGGGTTTTGGTCGTGGTAATTGTTGCGTTGCTTACTCGGATTAATTGCCGTTTTCCCGCATATTTTGTCAAAGTTCGGTAGCAAAGGTGGAGATAGCAAAGGTCATTGTATTTAACCGGTGAAAATGCCGTGCAGACATAAGAGACGTGCTTCTTACAAGTGAGTGGCCAGACTTTACTAATTATTGGCCAATACTCGACTGAACTTAATCGCTCGTAAGTTCCGCCGGAATATGAATCTTTGCTTTACGGTCAAAGGACAGAGAGCTTGTTGAGTGCTGGGTGATGGCTCTCAAATGTACGGCGCCCATCATTGCATATGAACTTGAGAGGTCTAAGGACAACTTCACCGCGTCGAAACTGTGTGTCAGCAGAAGAAGCAATCGCCTATCAGCATAACTACAGAAAAAGTAAGCTGAAAAGCGAACGAAATATGTTGCGTTACGGAGTCTGGAGATCGGGGTTCGCCGCTTTTTAACACGAGAAATGGATAGACTTTGAGAAAGATCGGAAGACAGTGCACCTGCCGCTTTCCCGTGGCGCAATGACAAAATAATTTACAAGATCATGCTCTATTTCTGCTACAGCGATTCATGCAATTAATTCAGCTTGGGAGCACGTGGGTTCCATGAGAGGCCCACTCATTCCGGGATCAACACCATTTGCTTCTGCCCGCCAAGTGTTCTAGACCTTGAATCAACCTGGTATGACAGACGCGTGAAGCTGAGATTGAGAACAAAAGGGTTTGTAAAGTCGATCATACCCGATTATGTAGTTTTGCGAATAGAGATGCCTGAACTCACCGTATTAGACGGGACTTTCATGGAAGACCTGCAGTTGAGAGACAATGCGGTGAGAGCGCAACGACTTGTCAGCTCCCGTCTTCCACAAACGTGCACTGAGTACAAGCATTCGGGAGGTCAGAACGGCAAGACGCCAGTGCTCGTTCTCGTTGTCGGACTCAGTAACTTATATCAATGCCATTCACTTGTTGATGGTAGACTCCAAAATCAGCCTCGTAGGGCGTGTTTGGTTCTAAATATACAAAGGCCAAAATCAACTGCCTTGCTTCAAGTTAAGAAGACCGACCTGTAATGGATAGATCACAACTCAAACTAACTCTCGGGTGGCAAGTCGCGTGGTTATGTAGGTTGGGGGCTGCTGAGGCTGAGCCGGAGGCCGATCATGTCTTCCGTCCGCTGAGGAAGCAACATCGTTTTGATTGCAACTCGACCGCTTCCAAGACAGCCCGCGCGGACTGGCCCTTCACAGCGCCGAACGGCAGAACAAGACGTCGCATTGCTCGGCAGGCACTGAATCTCTTCTGTGTTCACTCAGACCGCTTGCCGAAAGCGACAGAACGCGATTCAGCTTTACGTGAAGGCCACCATTCTGCCAAGAGGCACGATGCCTTTTTTGTGGGCCGCTTGGCTGCAATAACAGAGATCAGAGTCATAGCTGCCCCGATATTACTGCCAAAATTAGGACAGCAAATATATGCCAAACCACTTGACACAATCTCGCTGATTACCGCTTTTAAAGTTTACAGCGTAGCCGTTCTTGGTAGGCAGAGCAGAGCCCTAAATTCCACAGCCAATCCAGCGGAAAGTTCATCCTTCGCCAGGTGAGCTGCAATCAATAATGAACATCGCACTGCCCGATAGCATGCGATTGTATAGGGAAATCAACCTCTTTTAACCTTATGCACCTGGTTTATTTACGTGCAGCGAGCCGAAGCTCCCGATAATAATGAGAATAATTAGAATTGCACGGGAACCAAGACATGATTAATACTGAGCGAGCAGCTCGCTTTCTCAAACACTCGTTCACAGCAGCCCATTCCTTTTCGGCACACCTACATTCTTTTTTATTCCTTTCTGTAGTGGCTCGTGACGATGCGTGACCACACCACATTCATTTTACTGTCGCTCCTTGCTTCCGGCGAAGGAATTTTCGCTCGGCCCCACGATCATTTGCCTGCGCATAGGCACCACGTTCGGAATGGACTGATTTTCCCCAGGGCAGACGGCAATGGCACATCGTCGAACAACACACAGGTGCCTGTGCCTGTGCCGCCACCGGCGACATCCCGCAAAGCCAGCTCGTCGCTTTACTCGGCAAGCCACACCCCGTCGGCATCCGGAAGCGGCACCTCGTCGGCCCCACTCTCAAGCCGGCCCCCGGCATCGCAGACGGCATCCTCTGCGCCCGCAGCCACCACAAGTGTCGCGCCAAAGACCGTTTCGAATGGAGAAGTCTTGAAGGACCTGGCTATCGGCACGGTTGTCGCCGCCGGAGTTGGAGGAGGCTTTCTGTTGCTCGCCGGCACCTACTTCAGCATGGCTGCCGGAAGTGTTGCGACGGTCACCGGTGCCGCCGGGGGCGCTTTAGGCGGTCTCGGTTCCGGACTGAGTTCAATTTCGGGCCCGGAACCGCAGCAGGTCGACAGCCCCGAGGACCCGCCCGACAATGGCGACCAGAACCAGGTCACTCCCACTATTGCACCGACCGAAGCGCCCACCTCGCTGGATCTGGACCTCCTGCCCTCTTCCACGTCGTCCTTCCCGTTCTCCTATACTCTCACCTCGTCCCAAGCATCGGCGACCCCCAGCGGAGGACCCAGGTACATCATCGTGCCGGATAGCAAAGGGAGTGCAACCGATTTCGACTCAGTGGAGTCCAGTTTGTCTGGTTCTGCTGGCTCAAGCTTGGTTAGCGTCGAGGACGAGGAGGACAAGAGCACCTTGTTCTTGACCGCTCCGCTGTCACCTGAGCAAGTGAAGGATTTGGAAACGAAGCCTGGGGTAAAGTTGCATTCTGCCCGGTTGCAGCCTCAACATGCTAACGCGAGTGAAATAGGTCGGAGCCGTTAGTCAAGATGTCGTCTTGGGCGACATGGACAAGATGGTGGCGGAAGAGACCTACAACCCAGCCGACGCCGCGGGCCCATCCGTGCCGCCTCCGGCTTTGACGAAGGACCCCCTGGCTCTGGCCAAGCAGCCGAAGAAGGTTGTGAGGCAAGAGGGGTACGATGTTGAGAGTATGAACCCTCAAAAGCCCTCACACGAAGACGCGGGAGAGCTTGCCACTCTCTCCCAGGAACCCGGCAAGCCAAGAGGATCTAGTTTTGCATATGACGAGGTGGCCGGGCAAGGCATCACCGTCTACATCCTCGGCACGGGCATGAACCTGAACTCGCCTGTAAGCTCCCATGACACCATTTCCATCTTAATTAGCGTAGATGCTGACTGGCGCGCGGCGCACCTTCAGGATATCCGAGACGCGGTCGGCACCAAGGACTTCATCTACGCCCCCGGTGCAGCCGAAACGAAGACGGACGATGACCCCCTCATCGGATATCCCGACGGCACCTGCATGGCGTCCAAGATCTTTGGTCCCAAGTACGGCGTGGCGAAGAAGGCAAACGTCGTGATGGTCAAGCTGTCCGGAGAGAGCGGTATGATGGGCTCCATCACGTTGGCGGAAATGCTCACTGCGCTGGCCATGGTCAAGAACGACGTCAACACGCGCAAGCTGAAGGGCAAAGCTGTGGTGAACTTGTCGTATACCAGTAAGTGGACCAAGTGTTTTGCAAAGAAACTCAAATTTGTGACGCCTCATTTCGTTGTTTCGCGATTGCTAATGCTTTGACAGCTCCCATGTCCGATCCGGAAGCCATCGCCGCCTATAAGGAGATCCTCGTCAAGATGATGGACGACGACATCGTTCTCGTCGCGCCGACCGGTGTCGTCAGGAACAACAACGGCTCCACAGCAAACGACCAGTACCCCGCCGCCTTCGCCAAGGACACGGCCCTCATCGCAGTGAACGGCGTCAACGGCAAGGGCCAGCACATGGACTGGACACCGGGCACCGTCGAGGACGGCGTCACCGCGGCGGCGCCCGTCACGGGCAGGTGCGCCTACAAGAACGTCGACCCCAAGGTCAAGGGCGGGGTGACGAAGGACCAGAACCTCTCGCGGCTGTACTACTCGGAGGGCATGGCCGCGGCCACCGTCGCGGGCGTTGCCGCCGGGCTCATGGCGCAGGCCGAGTACCAAACCCAGCTGCAGGTGCCGGGCAAGGTTGCCGCCAACGTCAAGGAGCTCGTCGCGGGGCTTGCGTGGGTCCGCGCCGAGGGCGCTCCGCCGGTGGTCTGGAACGGCGTCACGCCGTACGGGGGCGTTTGCCGGAGACAGGAGGGCGACTCGTGCAGCGCGGCTCCGAGCGCGACGCCGACTGCGGCGGCTACCGCTGCGCCTACCGCGGCCCCTTCGGCGCCGGCGAAGCCGCCTAAGCCGACGTACAACGTCCCCGGCACGTGGAAGAAGCAGTACGAGGGCGATGTCAACTACAGCTTTGACTACACCAGCTCTTCCAACACTGCTAGCGATGGTTACACCGGCGACGACCCGTTGTCATGGTGTTTGGACAAGTGCACAAGTAAGCCGCAGCCGCATGTCGATCTATGCGACAACGGAAGCTAACGATTGAACTTTGAAATAGATGCTTGCGTGTCTGTCTTCCTCACTCGTGTGAACCAGAAGCAGACGGACGGATACAACACATACTTTATCTGCAACCAGTAAATTCCGTCGTCGCCCTTTTTCATCCAGTCATCGCTAACAGCCATAGATATGACAAGGTCTGGTCTAATGACTTCCTGCAAAAGCTATCCTCCAGTGACTATGATGCTGGAATTGCGCTTGAGTAAGTCATCCCGTCATCCAAGACGCAGTCTGGAACGTGCTTTTCAGTAATTGGAACTAACTTTCGTGGTAGCAAGTTGTAGTGCGCAGGGTTTAGCGAAATGGGACATGGATAGTATGGGTAGTAGGAAGATTATGCATGAACGCAAATTGATTGACAACAAACTCACCCGCTGAACCTTAATATGGAAGTGCTATTGAACGCTTATGTTGTATCAGTGTCGGTGTCCAAACAACCTACCCAGTTGACTTGGTTGCGCGCACATGTGTAATTCGTAAGAACCAAGCCCACTTGTGCAGTAGACATGCCATTTAGAGCTAGTAACAGCCTCTTACTGGCAACTCCACCAAAGGTGAATTGCGAAAGGGAGAATCTTCGTCACCTCCACAACAATGGCAAACGTAAGTCGATATTTAGCAGGCTGGGAGAGAAGAACACTTCTGCGAATAGTGAAGCGTGTCAAGCGATTCCGAACAACTCCCCTCTCTATTATTTTCTACCTCGGGGTATCCACATACTCAAGTTGCACCAAACTATGTCCAGAAATATTTCTCGCCGACAGATCCCTGCCATCTTCAGCCGAAAAGCTTGTCGAGTATCTTCTCGAATAAGTTGCTTCAATCCAAGTTAGCCATGTACCGCCAGTACAGCGGACGAGAAACCTTACCTCGCTGGTTGCGGGACGTAGTTCCGCTCATACTCGTCAATCTCGTCCTTGTTTCGGTACAAGTCAACCTCCTCAGGCTTGAAGATCCTCGTGCGCTTCCTGAACTTTAGGATATCGAACTTGTATCCGAGATACAGAACCGGGAAGACGCCAACCATGGTGTACCTACACATCCCTGTCAGTCAAACTTGAATCATGCAACGGGGAGCAGCACGCGACACCACTCACGAGAACAAAAAGTCAGGAATGTTCCAGTACCCGTCCAGCGGCAGGAAAACCGTGTAACCCCCCACAAACGTCATGATGAACGTGCCGACCAGCCCGTACCACGCCGCGTACGGCTGGAACCACGCCTTGTACGGCAGCGAGTCGCGGCTGATGCCCTGCGCCTTCAGGGCGCGGTAGAAGCCCAGGTAGGCCGTGCACATGCACGAGAAGTTGATGAGCTGCGACGCGGTGACGAGGCTGACGAACCAGTCCAGCACGACGGCGGTGTTGTTGCTCAGCTGGAGGAAGCTCAGCAGGCCGATGAGCAGGACGGCGACGACGCAGTAGACGGGGACGCCCTTCTTGGTGCACGTCTTGAAGAGGGCCGGGGCCTTGCCCTCGAGCGCGAGGCCGTAGAGCGAGCGGGAGGCGCAGTAGACGTACGAGTTGCCGGCGGAGAAGGCGGCGGTGAGGACCATGGCGTTGACGATGTGCGGGAGGACGCCGATCCGGAGGCGGTTCATGGCGACGACGTAGGGGGAGGCGGCGGCGCCGGGCTGGCCGTCCTTGAAGGCGGCGGTCATCTCGGGGTCGTCGTAGGGGACGAGGATGCCGACACAGAGGGAGCCGAGGACGAAGAAGGCGGTGAGGCGGTAGAAGACGGCGTTGAAGGCGCGGGGCATGACTTTCCGCGGGTTCTCGGCCTCGCCGGCGGCCATGGCGACGTAGTCGGGCCCGGCGATGGTGAAGGAGGCCTGGATGAGGCACTGCAGGAAGCCGAGGAAGCGGCCGAGGCTGCCGGAGTAGTAGAGCTCGGCGAAGGCGCCGGGGGTGTTCCAGTAGCGGAAGCCGAAGCGGTCGCCGAGGGGGTTGCCGCCGAGCATGACGATGAAGGTGAAGACGATGAGGCCGACGATGAGGAGGAACTTGCCGAGGGCGGCCCAGAACTCGGTCTCGCCGTACCACTGGACGGCCATGACGTTGATGAGGCCGTAGAGGACGAGGATGATGGCGATGATGCCGCCGGCGGGGACGGCGTCGCTCCAGAAGTGGATGATGAGGTTGCAGGCGACGACCTCGAAGGGGACGAGGGCGGCCTCGAAGACGAAGAAGTTCCAGCCGGCGGCGAAGCCGAAGGCCTCGTCGACGTAGCGGCCTGCGAAGCGGATGAAGGGGCTGGAGATGGGGAGGTAGGTGACCATCTCGGCCATGCTGAGGGTCACGGCGAGGAT
This sequence comes from Colletotrichum theobromicola, assembly GCA_014705045.1. Taxonomy (NCBI): domain Eukaryota; kingdom Fungi; phylum Ascomycota; class Sordariomycetes; order Glomerellales; family Glomerellaceae; genus Colletotrichum; species Colletotrichum theobromicola. The sequence goes on from JABGLZ010001050.1 coordinate 24,293, forward strand.
GAAGGTGCACCAGATGCTGAAGGCGAGGAACAAGCTTGCTGGGCCGCCGTTGAGCAGGCCTCTGCCGATTTGGACCTGAATGAAGCATGTGAGATTGGGTGATGGGGGTTGGAAGAGCTAGACAGTTCAACGTACATAGAGAGCGGTGCCTGTTTGTGACATGTCAGTCATGAGATCGCGCAGTTCGGTCGGGGGGTGTGGAGAACGTACCGATGGTGCCTCCGATTCCAATGAGCTGGATGTGCCTAGATTTCAATTTGCGATGCGTATGATCTCGCTTGTTCCCGGAATCGAGCGACGAGCGGAAGCCGCCGTCGAACGGCTCGCCGTAAGGCTCACCGACGGTTTTCTCGTCAACAGGGCGGCCGTGGTTGTTGGCGTAGCCGTAGCCGGGCAGATTGTCGCGGTCCCCGGCGCGGTCAATGCCCGTGGACGACATGATCGGAGATGTGGGGATCGGAGGGGGGGGGGGGG
>JABGLZ010001050.1:24854-143300 GCA_014705045.1 Colletotrichum theobromicola
CGGATGGGTATTTCGAGGTGGTGGAACAGCCTTCGTTGAAGCCACGAAACGCGAGCTTTCAATTACCGAATGGCTTTGAGGAGGAGACAGAAGAACTGGACTTTGAATTCCATGTGGCTTTGCGCGGAAACGTTGGTAATGGGTGCTTGTTGTTGTTGTTGTTGTTCCAGCCTCCTGTAGGATACCAAAGCTCTGCAGCACACAGAATGAACCAACACAGCAGTGAAGCAAGAAGAGAGGCGAGAAGACAAACTGGAGTTTGCGCAGCGGCACGGGGGGGACTGCAGATCCCTTTTAAGAGAAGCACGGAAAATTCCCAGAGATCAGGGACCAGAGCACTGCAGCGTCGCAGCGTACAGACGCAGTACATACACAAGAGGCGGGATAGTGGGGGGAGGGGGAGGGGGAAATGGGTGAAGCTGCAAGGAAGCGGGTTCCCCAAATGCGAACCATCCTCGACACGGTAAGGGCACAGGAGGCGCACGACTGGGGGAGAGGTTTAGAGGTGGATGAGGACGAACCCATGCTCCGTGAATGGCTGCAGAAGAGTCTCCTCGTCTGCGGATCAGCGAGCCGTACGATTTCTCCTCGGGGGGGCTAGGCAGGTTGCAGACAAACAGCCCGAGCACATGTCGACTTTTTAAACCTCGCAGGGTCCAGGCCCGTTGGGGGTTCACAGAGTTTTGCGCCGAATTTGTTTCTCAATACTCGACTCGAACTGTGCATCTCCTCGCCGCTCAATTGTCGGGTGAACGAACTCAGGGTTCCCGCTGCGTTTGTCACGCGAAGAGCCCCCCTGGCGAGTGACGACATGGGAGAAGATAGCGCGAGGAAGATAACAGGTCTTGTTGGGAGCTTGCTCGAGCAGGGAATGAGAGAGAGAGAGAGCTCGTTGCAGCGCATGCTTCTGTTGGTGTTGTTTTTTGGGGCCGCAGACGTCAAAAGCGGACACACACGGGGGTGGGCAGAAAACGCAATCAGCCAATGCCCATTCGCTGCCTGCAAGAGTCTCAATCCCACGTAACCAGAGTCTCACGACCGGCGACAGCCTATTCGTCAAGGCGTTCCGGCGCATCGGTGTAGCCGGCCCATACCAGAATGCGACACCACGCGGTGAGACGCGCCGATTCGAAGCCCAGTTGGGCGGAACAGCCGACGCAGAACGAAGAGATGAAGAGACGAGACAGCCAACGGGAGGCTTCATTTGCGGATTGCGTGCTTCGTGCGGGTGAAGGCGCCGCTGCTGCTGCCGTCGCCGCATTGGATGCCACGTCCGGTTATTTGGACCACATATTATTGTACTGTAAACATCTTGGGAGTTGGTCCTTTGTGTGTTGTGCTCTGCTCCATGTTGTCGGGGCAGGGAAGAAATCATGTTCTTCACGCATGGCCCTGTGGCCAAGCAAGCGAAGCTTTTCCTTGGGGAGAGAGACAAGGAATGCGGCGTCCGGGACAAGACGGCCATCTATGGCCTTGGCTCTTCGCGGGGGGGTGCGTGCTTCATGTCGAGTCTTTTCCTCGGATGACAGACAAGAGTTGTAATACGCTGCCATCCTTCATGTCCATACAGGCGGGCGGGCAATGGCTTAAGATTGTCAGCTTGCCAGGTCAGCTGGGCTGCTTGAAATGACGGGGGATTCGCGTCCCTCGTAGCCAGGAATCCCATTCCTGTTCCCCAATTGCGTTACCGTAGGTTTTTGATTGCGGCTCTTGGCACCTTGGCGGAGAGTTGAGGCCAATGGCGGACTCAAATCACGCATCGCCACTACGTCACGCTATCTACAAGCGATAAACTCGCTATTCCACCCCGGCAGCGAGTCTCATTGGGTCGTGGACTTTGGCTGACCCCGTCGCTGGCAGAGTCCGGCTCGGTGAATGGTGATGGGTGCGAACATAGAATTCGGCAAAAATCAACATGCAGCTTCCTGTTCAGTGTAGCTCCCTACGTGCCTACTTACACGTCGGCTGGTCCAGAATCATTAGGTTGTTCTCCCGCCGCAAGGCACCTGAGGAGCTGGCGGAATTGAGTTTCTGTGGCTTCCACCGGGGCGTTGGCCCGACTGAACAAGGGTTTGATCGGTGTCGGGCCGTGGATGGGGGCGTAAGTATCCATGAATTCGTCTATCCAGCCACCCGCAATTAGTATGTATACATAACGAACCCAGGCTCAGTCGAAATACAAGACGACCCCAAATCTCAAGCCGTAGAAAATGATGAGGTATGGAAGTAGAGACGAGAACGATACGAGACCAACCAACCAACTTGAGACGGCCGCCACTCGCGGAGTGGCATCTTTGTCCAAGCCACAGCAGCATCCGCCACCATGAATCACCACTGGGCCGGGTCCACTGACTGACGTGCCTCGCTTGTTTGCTGCTGCGCTTGGTCCCATTCTGACCTTGAGGTCCAAAACACCAGCGCCAGTGACTGTGTCAGTCATGTGAATGAAGTGAAGCCATCGAGACTCACGAATACCCCAAGACCACAATCCATCCAGACTCAAATCTCCTAATTCTACTAGTACTTATCATGCCTTATGCTCGTGTTGGCGTGGTCACTGGTGCCAACAAGGGCATTGGATACGCAATTGGTGAGCTGCTCCCACGCCCGTTTTGATGTCCACCACCTCCATCGTCCGACTGACACTTCCCACCCGCAAACAAGTACGACAGCTGGCACTGCAGTACCCAGCCTCACACCTCAACAACGGGTCTCTGCTCATCTACCTGACGGCGCGCGACCAGTCCCGCGGCGAGGAGGCCCTGGCCGCCATCCGCGCCGATGCAGACCTTCAACAAGCCAAAGCCCTGGCTGCGCACGGAGGCCTCGCCGATATCGAGTATCACCAGCTGGACATTTCAGACTCCAAGAGCATCGAGGGCCTGGCCGGGTTCCTGAAGAAAGAACACCCCGACGGCGTCGACTTTGTCATCAACAATGCCGGCATCGCGATGCAGGGTTTCGGTGAGTTGGTCCCTGTGGATGCCACCCACCACATCTGACATTGAACCCCTCCTGACACCAAGACGTCCCAGACTCGAATGTGGTCAAGACCACGATAGGCTGCAACTACTACGGCACTCTCAACGCAACGCGTGCCTGGATCCGCGTCCTCAAGCCCCAGGGCCGCATCGTCAACGTCGCCTCCGTGGCCGGGTCTCTGAGCAAGTACTCCCCCGAGATCAAGGCGCGCTTCCTGGCTTCGCGGACGGTGGCGGACGTCACCGGGCTGATGGAGGACTTCTCCGCCGCCGTGGGGAAGGGCACGCACGAGCGGGACGGGTGGCCGAGCGCCGCGTACGCCGTGTCCAAGGCCGGCGAGATCGGGATGACGCGGGCGGTTGCGAAGGAGCTGGGGGACCGCGGCAGCGGGGTCCTGGCCAACTCGTGCCACCCGGGATGGGTGGTGACGTCCATGACGAGAGGCAAGGGGACCAAGACGCCTGACCAGGGCGCGCAGACGCCTGTGCACCTTGCCCTGGCGGATATTGGAGGCAGGTCTGGCGAGTACTGGTCTGATGAGAAGGTGGCTAGTTGGTAGTGAGATAATACGATGGAGCAGGAATCGCATCCTGTTCAATAGCGTGGCAGCCATGGAGCACTTGGTTGTTCCAAAAATAAAGATCAGTGATTTTGAACACAGCATTGATTGGGCGTTGTCTCATTGAAAATATTAGTACTTTGACACACATAGGTGACCACGTCTATATACCGAGACCATCCTTCAGTAATCTTCGCCCAAGCTTGAGGATACATACTTCTCGGTCATATAGGGAGTAAGGTTCTCTCCTATGATGCCTCTTCAATCTGGCAGCGGAGCGACAGGCTCCCGTCTCGCCGGCTGGGGCTTTTTCAATCCCCCCCAGCCATTGTATGTGAGTCCAATCTGCGGTAAGTTCTGACACATCCATCCTGGCACTTGCCGTTCTAGCCTCAGCTCTCCCCTCCGATCGTACCACGACAGTGGCGGGAGAAACCCCCGCTCTAACGACTCTATCCATGCCGATTGCCAAGCAGCGTCTCGTTGGACAATCAGCTGGAAGATTTGGGTACACAACTGAGGGACCGGCTGTCCATCCAGAAGTAGTGAGAAGATCGCTACGTTCGTTCTCTAAGCAGCCTGTCATACGCTGTCCCAAGCGAGCCGCAAGAATACGGACATCTTCAGAGGTCACAGTTGTGAAAGTGATGGTATTGATGTGCAAGGTAACGCCGGCCATTTCGTGCGCGACGAGCTTACATGTGTAGCTGATGCTGAGATGGATGGGCTGGCGGCCAAATGTCTGTAGTATGTCTGCAATATCAAGCGCCCTAGTCTGTCTAGTCTATCCAAGCGGGCTTGATATGATGTTGACAAACATGTTTACGTTGTATGCATACCCTATTCACCTGGGCCGACCCAGCGGATAATAGGTATTAATGATGCCTCTGAGGTGCATCTTCCTCCCCTCGAACAGTGACTCCGATTCGAGATAGTACTCCACGAACCCATACCCTTCACGGACATTTATACCACTACTGGTCGGCGGGGCCTTATTTGGTGTCGATACGTTGCAGCATTATGGCTGCTTTGACTGTTATTCTTCACTCCGCTGGATGGTGTTGATAGAGATGATGCTGACTGGGTGTCACGCATGGTGTCACGTTTGAAGCACAAGAAAGCAGATTGATCACATGCATTCCGCCAGTGCCCTTTGATATGATTTAGGCACCCCGATGGCGGTCTTCATCAAGACGGCACAGCACGACACCATTATCAAGCCAACAAATAGACAAATACGCGACCTCCCTAGCGCGCGTGACACCATTTGACCACGCTCAGGTTGAGATCACTGAATTGGACTTCTGTGTTACTTCATTGGCTGGTTTTTGGGACTGCTTGGCAGTGCGGTTGAATGTAAGATTGTCAATTCTCTGTCGCCGCGCCTGCCTCAACTTCAGCTGTGAAGAGCCAGAATCCCCAGCTCGCACCTAATAGTAATCGATGACTCGCTTGACAGGGATGGAGTTTTAGCCATTGTCTTATGTTCTTTACTGACATCGCGCTAACTCACATTCAGTCGCTTGACGCTCTCTCCGGTGGTGGTAGATAACCCATGAAGCACCCCGAATGTCTACCTGTCGTCGACGGATTCGCCCAGAAATATTTCTCTCATGTTCAGAATTACTGCTTATGTTGTTCCCGCCTATATGCATGGCTGTGAACACACACCCAATTCATAGCTCTTCTTATTCTTTCCATCTTATTTAGGCCAAGCTAGTGTCGTATTCTCCCCTTCAGAGCACGCAGCAATCACTGATAAGACATTCTGCAACCCTCCGCTGCAGGCGGGTCGCCCCGGGAAAATCACAGCCAACCAATGTCACCATGCTGGACATCCCAGGTCCCGCTGCAATCTATGTAACCGAATCTGCAGCTCACCGCGGGGAACGTCATGCTGCGCTTATCAGCTGACGCCTGAGTCTTCAAAGTGGCGGTGTCTACTCTCTCGGAGCTTTCTCGTCTGCGCCCACACCGAGACGGGACATCGTCACCACAACCGGTCTGACCGAGATAAATGAAGATGCGTAGAGCTCAACTCTGGTCTGGCGCTGTTCTGGCGGTCTTCCAAGCTCCGCTGGTCTATGGTGCGGACCTTGCGTGGCCCAGAAACTCCGGCATAGAGTCCCCGTCGGTGTTCCCTTTGCTCGAGAATGCCGGCACCGCGGATCTGTTTCCCATGCCGCCATGTGGCAACTTCGTCCTGCACGAGGCCACCATTGACCAGATGCAAGCGGCCATGGAGACCGGCACGGTGACTTCTCAACAGCTGGTAGAGTGCTACCTGCAGCGGACGTACCAGACACAAGAATACATACAGTAGGAAGTGTCGATACGCAACCCGGTGTAAATCTGATAATAACAAAAGGACCAGTTCAATCCTCCAAATCAACCCGGACGTCTTCCAAATCGCAGCCCAGATGGACGCCGAACGCAAAGCCGGAAAACTCCGCGGCCCGCTCCACGGGATCCCCTTCACAGTCAAAGACAACGTCGCAACCAGGGACAACATGGAGACCACGGCCGGCAGCTGGGCCCTGATGGGCAGCGTCGTCCCGCGCGACGCCCACGTGGTCGCCCGTCTGCGGGACGCGGGCGCCGTGCTGCTCGGCAAAGCGGCGCTCAGCGAGTGGGCCGACATGCGCAGCAACAACTACTCCGAGGGGTACTCTGCGCGCGGCGGGCAGTGCCGCAGCCCGTACAACCTGGCGCTCAGCCCTGGGGGGAGCAGCACGGGGAGTGCGGTGGGCGTTGCGGCGAACGCGGTCGCGTTCTCGCTCGGCACCGAGACCGATGGGAGCGTGATCAACCCGGCGATGCGGAACTGTGTTGTGGGGTTTAAGCCGACTGTTGGGCTTACATCGAGAGCTGGGTTAGGACGATACCGCAAACCCTGTGTGCGAGGATTGTGAGTGTGCTAAACTTGGACAGGGTTATACCGGAGAGCGAGCACCAGGATACTGTTGGGACCTTTGGACGTACCGTCAAGGACGCGGTGTATGCTTTCGACTCCATCTATGGCGTGGATAACCGAGATAATTACACTTTCGCACAAGAAGGGAGAACTCCCGAAGAGGGATACACCCAGTTCCTGACTACAAAGGACAGCTTGAAGGACGCCACATTCGGCATACCGTGGAACAGCTTCTGGGTCTACACCGATGACGAGCAAAGAGGCATCCTCGTAGCCATGCTCGACCTTTTGACTTCCGCTGGAGCGACGATAGTCAACAACACGGAGATCATCGACTACGAGCGGATTGTGAGTCCAGATGGGTGGAACTGGGACTACGGAACCACGCGAGGCTATGCGAACGAGTCTGAGTATACCGTTGTCAAGGTGGACTTTTACAACAACATCAACACCTACCTCTCCGAGCTAGGAAACACTAACATCCGCACCATTGACGACATAATCCAGTTCAACTATGATAATGACGGGACCGAAGGAGGAAACCCCTGGCCGCTGGGCCATCCCGCATTCTACTCCGGCCAAGACGGTTTCCTAGCTTCCCTCGAGTCGAAGGGCATCAGGGACGAGACGTACAACCAAGCATTAGAGTTCACACAGCGCTCCACCAGAGACGGCATTAACGCAGCCCTCAGCTCCACCGACGGAACGAAGCTGTCAGGGCTCCTTGTCCCTCCCGACGTAGGCCAGTCGTATCAGATAGCTGCGCAGGCAGGGTACCCGATGATCACCCTGCCGGTCGGCGTGCACTCCAACAGCGGCATGGGTTTCGGGCTGGCGATGATGCAGACGGCGTTTGGCGAAGCTGAGCTGGTCAGGTGGGGGAGCGCCATCGAGGACCTGCAGTTGACGACGGAGGGAAATCCGTATAAGCGCACGCTGCCTACCTGGTCGGAGTATCTCACCAGGCATGTCCCGATTAGGATGGACCTTTGAAAAAAAAAAGATGATGGCTGTAGACTGCGCACAAGAAGAAGTAATGACTATTTATCGGCTGCCGTGACTCGGGAAGAAGGTCGGCTTGCGGGACCTCCAGGCAGCCAAATAGGATTTGCCGGCAACGGCGCCGTCTTTTAATTATCCTAGCTCGCCTTTCCCTGACGACCGGTGCTCCGCCATCAATTCCTCAAGGCAGAACGGTTCGTCCGATCCGGCATACACGGTCAGCCCTGTTTGTACGTACTTAGCCCTATCGGGTTTTAGTATTTCAGACCTTGCCAAGAAGGATATAAAAAGGGTCCTCGAAGCTCCGCACCATTTAGGCTTCAATATTCTCTTAGATCCATGCAGTTTATGTCAGCGTGGCGTAGGCCTCGATTACCGGACCCTGCCACGCAGAGATCGCCAAGGTTCGACTTCTTCTTCCTCCACCCCAAGACGAAACTCCACTTCAGCCATGACGGAAGAAGGTCTTACAATTGCAAGGCGTGAGAAGTCAGTGCCGTGGCGCGGTATGTAAGCATGCAGACCGCCGGGGGACAAATAGCTGCACAGCTCAGCTGTTGTTGTTGTTGTTGTTGTTGTTGCGCGAAGCTACCCTAGCTGGGAAATAGCATGTATCGCTCAGCCCCCCCCGAATCCCTCAAGGAAAATGAGAGGGCCCATCCCGCTAAAATCTCACAACTCCGGAATAGGGAAAAAGCAGTCCCTGAAAGCAGCGCCTTCGAATCCCCCGTCCATATAGCTGTTTAAAGAACCAGCGGTCTGCCGTCGGAGGAATGCTTTCAAAGAGACAATTGTGGTTGAAGCGTGGACGACAAATCTCTCTCAGTATGAGCCGTGACTTTCTCTCTCTCGGCGCCGCGGGTCATCTCCCCCAAGACCCGTACCTCCCGCAGGTGGACCCCGAAGGGCCGAGTTTCCTCGACACGGCGGCATGTCTCTGCGCGCTGCGGACGACGGGCGACAGCAACTCGGACGCGGCCTGGCACTGCATCGGTAACCAGACACAAGGAGTGTACACGGTCAACAGTGGGAAATGGTTTCCGACGGTTAACGGGGGCAGTGCCGTCGACGGCAAGGTTGACGACTTGTCAAACGGCCCGGAAACTAACAAGCCGATGCGACTGAGCTCCGGGTCATTGACGGATCTGACCAACGACGACGGAATGAGTGTGTATGATCGCGCCTGCACCGGGACGAACCGGCCGTCTTTTTCAACCACGTTCTACGCGGCATGGGGTGAGATTCAGAGCAATCAGCAACCGAAGAGCGCGGCGCCGTGTTACAGACCCGATGGCCAAGCCGTCCCCATTCGAATCGTGGATGCGGACAGTTGGAACGCCGACGGATGCGCCCCAGGGTTTTTGTGTAAGTCCTTGTCCGTAGTTTGGAGTGTGGAGCATCTGCCGACTGACAATCCCCAGGCGAGAATAACACTGTCAACTCGCTACCCCAATATTGCCCTCCCATCGATCAGTGCCAGATTGCAAGACTCGGCTCGATGACATGTATGAAGGACGGGCAGAACTTTCCCATGGGCCCATTCGAGCCGGTCGTCTGCCAACAAGGATACTACTGCCCTGCGCCCGGCATAGAAAAGATCCAATGCCCAAAGGGCACCTACTGCCAACCGGGCGCCGTCAGCCCAACCCCATGCCTCGCCGGCAGTCGCTGCGAGGCAGGTTCGACATACGAGCTGTTTCTCATTCCCCTGGTTGTCCTCATTCTCGTCGACATTTTGGTCATCATGGGCATCATCGTCCACGCACTGCGCAAGCGAGTCAGAGACCACCGATCAGACCACGCGTTGAACATGAAGCGGCCCTCGATAAGCGGCGTGAAGGCGCAGATCACGGGCTACAAGGCCCTGCACCACGACGCCGACCACGAGATGCTCCCCATGAGCGCTACGTACGCGCCGAGCCGGACGGACACCCACGGCACGGGGTTCCAGGCCGCCCTGGACTACGACCACCACCAGTGGACGGCCGGCGCGCAGCCCAAGGAGGAGGTGAACCCGCAGCTGCTCAAGTTCGTCGAGTCCATGCGCCGCGCGACGGACGCGGCCAGCCTCGGGCTGTCCTTCAGCTACGCGGACCTGAGCTTCCAGCCGAAGAAGAGCAAGAAGATGATCCTGCAGAATGTGACGGGCTCGATCGACCGGGGGACTCTAACGGCGGTCATGGGCGGCTCGGGCGCTGGCAAGTCGACCTTTGTGAACGTGCTCATGGGCCAGACGAAGCACACCGGCGGGATGGTTGCTGTTAACAACAGCCCCGATAAGCTGAAGCGTTACAAGAAACTCATCGGATACGTTCCTCAGGACGATATTGTCCTGCCGGAGCTGACAGTATACGAGAACATCGTCCACTCGGCCAAGATCCGACTTCCCAGGACCTGGTCCACCGAGGATATCGAGGCTCACGTCACTTCCGTCATCGACTGTCTGGAACTCTCTCACGTTCGGAATTCTTTAGTGGGGACTGTCGGGAGGCCAGTGATCAGCGGAGGACAGCGGAAGCGGGTGAGCATCGGGATGGAACTGGCGTCTGCCCCGATGGCCATATTTCTCGACGAGCCGACGAGCGGTCTCGACGCAACGGCGGCGTCGTCTCTCATGCGGACCCTAAAAGCCGTCGCCCGACTGGGTATCAGCATCATCGTCATCATCCACCAGCCGCGCTCGGAAATCTTCCAACTCTTCGACAACCTCATCCTCCTCGGAAACGGGCAGACCATCTACGAGGGCCCCCAGGCGGAGGTGCAGAACTACTTCCAGAACATCGGCTTCGGCTTCCCCGAGCACAGCAACCACGGCGACGTCGTGACGGACATCATCACGGGCAACGGGCGGAGCTACAAACACATTGGCGAGATCTCCAAGGACTCGTTGATCTCGAACTGGGCTGCCCACCATCAGATGCATCGCCCGGGCGGAAAGGAGCACCACACCTCCACGATGATGAACAACAGCGGCATGCACGAAGCCATCAAGCACCGCGGGGCCCCCTTCGTCAAACAGCTCTGGCTGTGTCTGCGTCGCGCCATGGTCCAGCAGTACCGCGCAAAGTCGGCCTTCTGGGCAGAGATGGGCCTGGCCGCTCTCGCCGGCTTCCTCCTCGGCCTAGCCGAGCACTCCAAGAAGGGCATCCTATTCGTCGGCACATTCCAAGGACCATACTCGATCCTCTCGACAGCAGTCGACATCAAATCCGCCCCCGAGCTGGCCCTCCTCGTCGCGATCGCCATCGGCTTAGTCTCAGGCGCGCCGGGCGTCAAGTCCTTCTCGGAAGAGCTCCTCGTGCATCGCCGCGAGGCCGAGGCCGGGCACAACCGCCTCGCCTACTTCCTCGCCAAGCTCGTCTCGGTGCTGCCGCGCATGTTCTTCGGGTGCCTGCACTTCTCGACCTTCGTGCTGCTCCTCACGGTGCCGGTGATCAACTGGGGCCTCGCCTTCCTGGCCAACTTCCTCTACTTCTACTGCATCTACGGGTTGGCGAACATCGTCAGCATGGTCGTCCGCCGCGAGGACGCGCCCCTGCTGGCGACGATGATCAGCCTCATCACGGCCATCCTGTCCGGGGCGGCGCCGCCGCTGGCCAAGGTGAAGGAGTGGAAGCTCGAGTGGCTCTGGCGCGCGTCGCCGGGCGTGTGGCTGGCGGAGGTGTACTTTGGCCAGCTCGTGTCGCCGTTTGGCGAGCTGTTTGACGTTGACGGGGCGGCTGAGGTGACTGGGTTTCATCTGCATTGGCTCTGGAGGAATATGGGAGTTCTTGTCGCTATCGGGACCATTTACAGGATTATTGCATTTCTGGGGCTATGGGCACTCGGGCATAGACAGCGACGTTAGAGCGTGGCTTCATGGGGGATATGTTTCTGGCGGCTGCGGTGTAGGCATTTCGGCCTTTTCCGCCAATCTGAGTAAATTCAACTTATCAGACAATGATGAAGTGCTACTAAATACATTCTCACGACTTAATATGCGCAATTGTCTTGTCATACTGATCCTTCTGCCGGACGGTTACCGGGAGGACCCACTCCTAGCCCCGATCATCCTCGGAGGATCCATTCTTCGCCGGGGCCCGGCCGGAGTAGGCAAACATGATCCGGCTTCTCTTTCGCGGCTTAAAAAGATTTCGAATCTTGTTCCCTTTCTTTCAAAGACATTGAAGCAAATCACCAACACAAAAGCCCACGCATCCATGTTCATGAAAGTGACACTTCTGCGGTCAGCTTAGTGCAAAGTGGCTCATTCGCAGTGCCAAGCCCCTTTTGCTGTCAGCTGGAATCCTTCGATCGACGCAGGAGTGGATGATGTCGGATCCTGCGATCAAGGGCGTCCTCATTGGCCGGCGTACGTGAGCGCACGTCACATCGCGTCGGCCCATTGCTCGCCAAATCCAATTGCACGACTTTTCGGGGGAAAATTCATTCAGGGGCGTCAGCATGAATAAAAAGTCCTGATGCGATTGAGTTTTTCTTTTGAATCAAATGGTATCTCTAGGGTATGGTTCGTCCTCTACATGCTTTCAAAATCAACGTTTGCGCAAGCTCATGCCAAAACACCATATCGTGACAGTTCCCCTGTCCATCGCAAAAGGCACTGTGCACAAGGAACCGTTATTCAAAACATCGTCATTTTCTACTCCGTCTGTTGTCCACTATTTATGCGTAGCGCCTGTCCATCTCGTACGGCTGGGACGCATAAGGCTTCGGGGTTTGCTCGTTGGCGTAGCCGTTGTAGGCGGTCGGCTGGTTCTGGTTCGCGGGCGCGTAAGCGCCGCCCAGGGTTCCCTTGCGGTGCTTATGGTAGATGACGGACGCGTAGATAAGGAGGCCGATAAACGAGGCGCTGTCAAAACGGTCAGACAAAGTCGCGACAGCAGACCCGGGAGCAGTGGGTGAGGGACTTACTAGATGATGATGTTGATGATGACGGTGATGGCTCTTCCCTGCGAGCCAGCCACCGTGAGCGCGAAGAGGATCGTCCAAACGGCTGTTTGGATGCTACCAAGAACGAATGTCAGTATGCCACTAGAAAGCCTTGCCGAGCGCTCAATGGAAAGAAAGACACATACCAGTTGCAAATAAGGAAGAACCGAGGCGAAAGTGTCCTGCGCGATCGCTTGATGATGCAGGCGAGGTCGAGGAGCAGGCAGCCGATGATGATGATCATCACGACGGCCAGAACGGCAATGACCCAGCTCGCTGCCTTTGTTGTGCCGCCGATGTCGTTGAGTTCGCTCCTGTTGGAGGAGGCATATCCGATGGTGATGCCGTAGAGGACGATCTGGAGAAGCATCACCGCGATGCGGATGATGTAGAAGGGGATGACGACCCTCTTCAAGAACGGCGAGCCATCGCCGACTGTGTATTTTTGCGACATGTTGGTCTGTGATGCTTGTGCGATTTAGGTTCTCGTTTGAAGGTTGAGATGCTGAAGAATTGACGATGAAGACTTCAAAAATCGATAACTCTGAGTTCGTGCTTTACCACAAACGCCAGAGGAGGGCGGCCGTGGCGCACTTTAAGTACAAGCTAATCTAACCCAAGGATCACCACCCATGATTCTCCTCGCGCTGTGCCTCACGCCACGGCGGCTGGCTGAAATTTTGCATCTCTTGATTGAACGAGACACTCAGCCCCCCCGTGGGCCTCCCTACAGCCCATTCGTCCAACGCGCCCCCATGTCTCACTCACACAGCCAGCCCTACTAGAAGAAGGAGCAAGCTTAAAGATTTGGCCCAGTCGCGGTGGGCTCCCCGCCAGGCAGCCAGGCACACGGCCCCCTAAATGTAACCTTCTGCTTGCCGTAAATACAAAAAAATGGCCCCCCTGCGCGCCAGGGATCTCGGCTGACAGCAAGCGCCGTGTTGGTGGTGTGCCTAAGTCGGCATAGCCCCCAGATCAACGGCAGATCCCCTGCCCTGGTCTTCTCTGCGATTTTACGGGCCTCCACTGCTGAATTTAACACTAACAACGGTGGCCCTTGTGCTTGTGCCGCCCCCGATTCAGTGAATTTCGCTGCCTGTTCGGTGGAGAGTTTTGGCAGCTGTTGGGCTGCGGAAGGTTGGTTGAGCACGTTAGCGCAACGCTATCCGTACCAAGCCTGCAAAGTCCTAATGAACATGCCGCGGTCCCGTGGCGGGACGTCATTGGCTTTTCTTGGGTGATGTCAGTCCCAAGCTGTCTAGGAACATTTTACGTGAGTTATTCGAGCTGTCAGCATACGAGAAAATGCGACGGTTCCTCGGCACGGGATGGCCGGTGAAATGTTCTCGTCGCCGCTTGCGACCATGATTGTACGCGGTTGGAATTGATCTGATGGTGACCATTGTGATACCAAGAAAAGCATAGCAGTCATGTTCGGTGAGCAGCTACAGCCTAATGCGGAGAGGAAAGCCTTCCAACAAATCAGAGCATAAAGAGTTTACGCATTGCTATATCGAATAGGCTGTGTTAGAATCTCCAGCTTGGTCGAGTAATCGAATGCGCTGGATAAGTCGCTTCTGCCGTTTGTAAACATCGACTATCCGCCAGAGAGCACAGCCTGGCAAAAGTGCTCGCATTATCGATCGATGGAGGAGCAGACTCAAAATTCAAACCCCTCCGCCTGATGCGTCAAGAAACTGCCTTGCCACAGGCTCAAGACACTCCTCCAGGCTCTTCCAACCCTTCAGACCCAAAAGCTTCAGCACTTCAGTTGACCTCTCATTCGGGACCGTGGTCGCATCTGCGAGCACATTCTCCACGTCGTCTGGGAACTCGCGCAAGGGATACGCAGTCTTGAAGATTGGCAAAAGATCATTGACGGTGTATCGCCCAGCATACGCGAACAGCCTCTCAGACTTGACTTGTGGTAGCAGCAAGGCCCCCACGTGGAGGCTGGCGACATCCTTCACATCGCAGAACCATTCTGGCCCACTGTCAGCTGAAATCGGGGAGAGGGGGGCAATTGGGTTTTGCAAAAGTCCTTACGTGACTCAAACATCTTGACAATCTCCTCGGAACCATTTCCGTCCCAGAGCATCTTCAATACCCCCATCGCAGCAGAAAAGCCCTGTTTTTCAGGGTAAAGGACCTCACCGTAGCACGGGCTTGGGATAACTAGGACCAGGTCAGCATCACACGTCGTATGTTTTGATCAAAATTCATACCTGTGTTCATGACCAAATTGGGGGCTCTCGAGCGATACCACCCCCACAAGGCTTGCTCTGTCTTGACCTTCCCAGCAGCGTACACAGTATGGCCCCCCACAAGGTCTTGGCGTAGATCGGGCGAGTAAGCAGCTGTGACGGTTTCTTCGTTGTACGTTTCGACAGTAATTTCTCGAACGATGCTAGGAGCAGGATCGGCCACTGCACTGGATGATGAAGTGTAGACAAGCCTGCTACAGGAAGGTGTGGCGGCTGCCGCCTCAGCTATGCCGATGGCGGCGGATACCATTTTGGGGACCACATTATCGGGGTTCAAGTTGAGGCTTGTGTCGGCTGCCGCATGAATTATTCCATGAGCTCCTGGAGATCGCATCTTTAGCCGCCATTTCTGCTTCAGATATTTGCAGACATACTCACCCTCGACCGCGGCATTGAAAGCCGCAGGGGCGCTGAAATCGGGGACTTCGACAAGCTCGAAGTTGTAGTGGCCATACCTTTCGGTAAACAAAGTCTCGATCCATCCAGACGATTTCAGGCTCCGAGAAATGCCCCTGACTTTGAAACCCAGACTGAGAAGTTGATCGCAGATGTGACTGCCCATGCAACCGCTAGCGCCAGAGACAACGACCAAGCTGCCGGTGGGGAGAGCCGTTTGAGGCAAGCTGATCTTGTTAGAGGAAGTCATTTAGGGTGGAGAAGTTCAAACAATAGGGATTATGAAGACCTTCAGATAGTGTGAAACAACGGGCAGACAATTCTTATTTTTCACAGTAGTGTGCAAGTCGTTGCGCCAGGTCAGGTCGTTGCTTTCAATAAGGTAGGCTTTATATCTGATCAGCGCGCTTGACGAGTGGTCATAGCTGTTCCAGAGTACCTCATCAATTACCACGAGTCTATAGGGTTTGTTTCCGCAAAGTAAATCGTTAGATGAAGAAATAAGCTTAAGTCCGGGTCCATCCCGAGCCCCGGCCGACGGAGTAGTCCACGGTGTTTCGGTAGTTTGACTGTTGAGTGGGGCGGACACGGACTTTTGCGGTGGCCCCTGCTCGGTCCCCTCGGCGGCCGATATAAATGGCCCCCGGCGGTCCGAATTTTTGGAACACCGCATAGGATGACCGAGGGCTCCGAGGAACGACATCTTTCATGTTTACCTGTCAAAAACGACGTTTGCGAAACCACTGCATCTCCGATGGACTCTTCCCGCATAACAGCTGTAAGCCAACAGTTCTGAGATCTGACCCACCTACATCGGGATGTGTAATTGACAGTTAGGCCCATAGTGCGACTTATGTCGGCTCCGGAAGGTAATGCGAGGGGTGTTGAAGACGATCTCCTCCGCTCGATAGTCCGACAGTCCGCTGAAGCAATGTACAGGTCCACTGCGACAAAGTATTCCCGTGCTCGAACTGCAGGTCCTCATCGCAAGATTGCAGTTTTTTGGGTGTTGGCCAGAGGCCGAAGGTTCCGAGACAGAGAGTACCCATCTCAACACAGTAGTATGGGCCCCGGCACAACACGCTTTTACGAGCTCGACATTGACATCTTGCTAGTGAACAGAAGATCGATCTTATAGAGAAAAGACTCGGAAACATCGAGGCTTTGCTGCGGCAGCGCCCGTGTGACTGTCGCCCAGCGGACGCACAAGTGAGCCTACCCGGAGAGTCTTCGTCTAGTATCGCTGCACTCGAAGAGCTTGATACACAATCCGCGGCTGAGGGTGCCTCGTCTTTCCGAAGTCAGGTTGAGGTGGCTAGGAGGTATGCCGAGTCTGCTGGAGACCGTAGTTTATCGACACCCCCTGCACCCCGATGCAGCGATCGGGTCGTACCATCACAACCTTGCGTGCAGACTAACACCCCACGCTCCGGTACTCAATCATACCGCGAATTACCGCTGCCGCCGACGGCTGCTGTGATCAATATTCTCAAGATGTTGAAAAGTACGGGGTTTTTATGAGATTATCCTGTATTACATACCTAACGAAACTATCAACAGAGTCACCGCCAAGCAGCTTCCCTGTCCTACGGTCTCTTATGCCTGTGCCGGCTTACATCGAGCTTTGTCGTGATGTCTACTTCTCTATCGATGAGTATGCCGACACGGACTTCATCATTGCCAACTCGGGACTGTATTACTTATTCACGGAACATTTTTGTCCAACGGACAATGGGGATCTCCGCAAACAGTACTTCGCATGGGGCAGGCTGTGCAGAGATGCCCTCATGCAGGCAGTTGGCAGCTTAAGCGTTTGCCTACCTGCTCACATCAAAAGTGTCCAGGCACTCGTGCTGGGCGTAAGCATCCACCCCTTCGATTGTCTCCTCCGCACCGCTGACAGTCACAGGCCTCTCATGCCATCGAGATTGCCAAGCCCTGGCTTGCCTGGCGCCTCATCTGCTTGGCGGCACAACTGGCCATCGCTGCAGGTTTTCACGAAGAAGATTTCATGGGAAACGATCAGAACGAAGTCAGAAAAACCAAGATGCTCTTGTTCTGGCATGTCTACGCGGTGGAAAAGGGTCTAGCGTTGCGCCTGGGGAGAGCTTCAGTCCTGCGAGGCTGCGACATCACCCTGCCGGAAGACATGAAGTCTCTCTCGCTATCACGACCATGGAGAACGATGCTTCCGTTTTGGGTGTGGAATGCAACGATGCACGACAAGCTGTACGAAGCGCTGTACAGCCGAGCAGCTGCGACTTGCTCCGACGAAGAGACTGTGAAAGCTGCAGACCGCCTTCTCGCGGAACTCAAAGGGGTTAAGCCTTATGACAAGGTACATGAATATTCCATACTTATTCTAAGAACTGAAAGCAAAAAACGAAGACTGACTCCACATCGTAGGAAAATAACATCGGAAAGTTAGAGAGGCTGGAAAGCGTCCTCGCAGTGTCTCAAAAGGTCCTATACTACACTACAGCAACTCTGATATCTCGCGCAAAGGTGATGCGCGGCTCGCCCCCAACTCTTTCACCGGAATGTTTGGAGTATGCTCGAGCGGCAATTCATGCTCATCATGAATGCATGTCGATCTTGAACGGCGACCGACACATCATGAACATTTATATACACTGGTGGGCAACTCTGTCTGTTCAATACGTTCCGGCAATATTGATCTGACTGTACAGGCGAGTTCTACACGTACCGTTTGTGCCAATCCTTGTCTTGTATTGCAACGTTGTCAGCCAAGGCGACTCCGATGATTTACACCGGCTCCAGGAATTCACCAAGGGCCTTGAAGTAACGGCCGATTTATCGGCTTCTGCAACAGAATTCTACGAGCGCAGCAAGGAGCTTCAGAGTACTGCGATCAGTCAATTTGAAGCCGTGAACAGGGGTTCCTTCACACCAGAGGGGTCGATTTTCTCCAGTGGGCTCCAGCAGTACTTTGCAGGAAATGTGTTTCCTGCCGGGGAGGATGGATATGGAAATGCGGATATGTCTGGTGAACGAATACAGGCAATGTTTGGGGGGCAACATACAATGGGCTTGTTTTGATGACCCACAATCTAAGCATTTAAGCAAAGGATTTGACCGTTGTGGCTTTTAATTGACACATAGTGATTCCTTATGAGAAAGTAGGCTTGTAGCAGAAAATCCCCGCTTCATGTCGTTACAGTCACTTAACCATTGGGTATTTCCGTGACGTAATATGTGGAAAGGATGTTAGATTGATGCCGATGACGAGTTGGAGGAAGGGCCGGTATTGTTGTTACCGCTGCGATGGCTGATGCATTGAACGCTGGGTTTCCGGACGGAGGACCGACTGACGCGGATCCGAACCCCGGCCTCGGCCTCCGAATGCTCCGAAACCTAATGTTAGTTGTCTGAGCACGACGACCGCCTTTCATGGGCTGTGTGTTTTGCCAATTTTTGGAGATTATCAATCGACACATTGGAGACAGCCGGAATTGTCCTGGCCCAGTACAATTGAGATGGCGCGCGCTACGTCGTCATTGAATGTCTATATAAACTCACCACTTGACATCTCAATTCAGCTTTGTGCCTCCCAACTCATTATTATCTTCCAACTCACCGCAATATGTCTGTTGCTATCGCAGGTGGCACTGGAGGTCTCGGGCGCGCCCTTGTTGAAGCCATACAGGCGCGACGCAAATATCAAGTAATCGTCTTGACAAGAAAAGTAAGTATACCCTCCTTACCTCCATTTGCAACATTTGGTAACATGAAGACAGGTTTCGGGAAGCCCCGCTGGACCGAATGGCATGAGATTTGTCGCCGTCGATTACGCTAGCGCTGATTCTCTTGTGAACGTTCTCCAAGAAAACAACGTTGAGGTTGTCATATCTGCTGTCAACAACATCACGGGAGATAACGACGCCGAGATCAATCTCATTAAAGCTGCTGAAAGATCGACCACCACCAAGCGGTTCATTCCTAGTTATTTTGGCGTGCCATATTCTCCAGAGTAAGCTTCTCCTCCTCATGCGATCCAAGATGTGATTGGATCTAACGCGCAGTTTTCTGACCAGACAATATGAGACATTCCCTCCCGCAATGGCCAAGAAATCTGCCTTGGCAGCGCTAAAGTCAACGTCGCTTGAGTGGACCGCTGTCTACAATGGATACTTTCTCGACTACTTCGGGACGCCGAAGGTGAAGAGTTACGTGGATGACGTGTCATTCTTCGTGGACGTTGCGAACAATGCGGCGGCGATTCCCGGATCTGGGGAGGTGCCGGTTGTGTTCACCCACAGCTTCGACGTTGCGCGTCTCGTTGCCGCAATGCTCGAAAAGAGCAAATGGCCCGAAGAGACGTACATTATTGGGGACAAAGTCACCTTCCATGAGATGGTGCGCCTAGCCGAGGAAGTCAAAGGTGAATAAGCCGAGCGCTTCCTAGTTTACCGATGCCTGACTGCTCGTCTAGGTACCAAATTCACGGTGGCGCATGATTCGATCGAGGACCTGCAGGCGTGCAAGCTGACGGAGCTGCCTTCTCATCGCCAATTCTATCAGCTTTATCCCAAGGAGATGTTGCACAGTTTTCTTGCGCCGTTCGGGCTCAACTGCGAGCGAGGACAGGCCGATCTCAAGCCCAGCCACACCCTTAATGAGGAGTTTCCAGAAATCAAAGCATTGAAGGCTAAGGATGTACTCGAACGGGGATGGGGAAGGGGATGAAGGTACCTGCTTAACTATATCGCCATTTGTGCTGTTCCACATCAGACAATGCCATGATATAGATTTCGATGGAGAATAATCTGAAAACCCCAATTTTGTGCATTCAAGCCTCGTCTAAGAGAACAACATTGCAATTCAAAATCTGGAAAGTGTTCGCTCGAGTGATCCGACAAGCTGCGCAGCGCAATGTTCTTTAGGAGAGGTAGGCGGCATCAATTTCAGTTGACTTGAACACGTTGACTCGTCTCGGACTTGTGCTGGCGTTAAGGTACCGCAGCCGACGCAGTGCGACCACACGTCATGAAATGAACGGGCTTGGCCTAGATTATCGCGTCATCCCATGAGCCCATCGGGCTAGGGCCGTAAGACTGCAGCGCTTGAGACTTTCGCGGGGCCGGCACATATCTCCTGGCGGTCGCATAAGTATGCTCCAATTGGGCAATCGTACCCTCTTTCAGTAAGCCTGTGCGACTCGCCAACGGATGGACATAAGCGCTAAGTAGCAGTGTTCTTTATCGCCAAGTGGATGGTTATCAGTGTGCTTTTGACAGAAGTTCCAAAGTGGCCGCATCATTGGATACAAATAAGAGCAGACCCATCGCCAACAATTTATGATGGAATTGCTGTGCTCGGAAATCAGACGCTACCATCCTGGCCACGTTACTTTCCACCAATATGGCGTCTCCGCGTTTCGAAATTCCCGCCGAGTTCCAGGACAAGGTTCGTTACGTCGAACCTCTCGATTCCCGGACGGACGAGGAAATCCTAAAAGCCCTCGAACGCCCTCCTCCCGTGACATCAGAAAAGAATATTTGGGCGTTTTGGCATGCAGGGCTTCGGCAGATGCCCGCCTGGTGTCAGCGCAATGTCATCGACTGGGCGCGCATCTGCGGTCCGTCCTGGACTATCCGCGTCCTCGACGTCGTCAGCAATTCCCCGAGCAATGCTTTAAACTGGGTCAAAGGGGAAGACCTCCCCAAAGCCTTCGTTACCAAGACAATGTATGGCCCCTTGGGATACACCGGCCCTCATAGCGCGGACTTCCTCCGCGGCATTTGTCTCTATCAGTATGGCGGCGCATGGATAGACGTCGGTTCAATTCTGTTTCGCTCGATTGACGACCTCTGCTGGAAAAAATTGGAGGACCCAAACACGCCATATCGAGTTTCAGCACCGTGGATGTATTCGCGGGGCGTGGCGAACCACTTCATCGCTAGTCGGAAAGGAGACCCTTTCATCAAGCATTGGTATGCTCTCAACCTTTCTTTCTCCCTTATTCCATGAAACCGCAGCTTACACTAGTTTAGGCATGAGCTTTTTATGACGCTGTGGAAAGATCGAACTAGCGCAGAAGGCCTCTACACGCATCCTCTGATGGCTCATGCTGCAGAAATTGACATGGAGGAGTTTGAAGCTAGAGGTTTTGCTTGGAATTGGGACACCCCGATACCACAGGTACTGGAGTATGTCGCGCAGATTATGTGCTGGATGCGAATCAGCGTTTTGCAGGAGCCAAACGGCGGCTTCGATGGCGCAGAGTACTACGGCACCAAAGTGCTTCTCTACGATGCAATCTGGGAGAGTTGGCCCGCAGAGGCCTTGATTGGCTGGAATGGCGAAGAGCTATTCGACCTCCTGAATACCAAGCTTGATGCTGAACCCGAGTCCGAGGCTTACAAGAAGGCTTACAAGACGGTTTGGTATCTGATTACCTCTTCAACAATGCAGAAGGTCACGCGGGCAGGGGGCTTGACATCCACAAAGGCACTCGGTGCCTTGTGGGACATGAAGGAGAACGAGGATAAGGACCGGGAGACAGGAACATTTGCGGAGCTTATGCGCTATGGAGGCGTCCATTTTCGACACAACCAAGAGCCGAAGTATGTTCCTGCCAAGGAGCCAGGCAAAATAATCCATAAGGGCGTGTTGGAGCCTTGATTGGACATTCGATGTAATTGTCTTGGAGGGCCTCTGGTGGTAGATGGCAAACCAAGATCTCCTCAACACACTCAAATTTCATCTTAAGCATTTGACGGAAAGCTGAGATCAAAACCATTCGTATTGGAAACTGACACAACGCCTATTCTACATTGCTTGTAAACCTTCTGCTTATTTAGGGCATCCAATACCCCAGCCGGTCTTCGTATCGCAGCAATCAGCGTCCTAGAGGGCAGTTTAGTCACAGTAACTTGGCCTAATAATGCCTGGAAGACTTACACATGTGTCAGAGACGGGAATATCGGTACCCTGACGCTTGACGTTGTAGCAGAAGTTGGCAGAGTTACCTGCGCACCAGACTGCGTCGCCGTTCTGGTTCATGCAGGACTTTTGGCCCTTGCCCCAGCAGCAGTCTGTCCGGGGGTTGTTGAACCCAATCTTACACTATCCAAAGCATTAGTTACTTCAGGGTGATGTACAAATGGTAAGAAACCTACCTCGGAAGCAAGAACGGCAGGAACGGCGATTGCCGAGATGATGGCGGTGAGAGCGACAGAGAACTGCATTTTGAATGAAGTTTTGTTGAGTTGTTTAGAGAACGTTATATCTAGGGAGTGAAGGAGTAAAGAATGCTTGATTGGCTGAGTGAATGATGAGTGAGTAGCTACAGAACTACTCGAGAACGATGGCATGTCTTATACAAATGCCCAATCTTACAACTCACGTCGATGGGTTCTGCTCTCCATCGGAAGTCTCGGCCATTCGAGTCAGATGCCATCTCGTCCATAGCCCTAGATGCCATCCGAATCAAGCCCGAGCTGGACAATCAAAAGTAGTTCAGACAGCATGAGCAAGCTAAACTCAGTTCTGAGAAGGCGGTGCATCTTCTGACTCTTCACGAGGAACACACGAAGCAACTTAATCAATCACAGAATATCCACAACTGCCAAGAACTCTCCGGCACCGTATTGCTTGATCTGCCAGTCTGTCGCAACCTACATCTGCCCCAATATCAGACGCTCCGCTACAGGTCCGGTATGTACCTCTTACACTAGGCGCCATGACTCGAGCTATACGCGCTTAGGATGGACCACTACCGACCACCTGGCCGGTGATCCTCATCTGTATCAGAACTTTACTGTCACGGGCCACAATCCGACCTTGACACATGGGACGTGTCGATCTTCTCACACTCTAGCGTGAAGGTTTTCGGGAAATATTGCACAGGCCGAGGAAATGAGCGCGATCGGCATGGTTCCCCATGCCTGTCTAGCTTGCCTGTTGCGGCCTACTGCATGCTATTCTTTGCAAATGACACAGTTTGGGCTGCTCATTGCCAAGAACATCGCCCCCCATTTCTCATGTTACAAACATAGCAAGGCTCGTGCTCGGTTTTAAGGGACCTCAATTGTTGTTCCGAGGAAGTAGGATCCCTGTCTTCCCCATCGGTCTGGGGGCGGTTCATAAGGCCGGCCCCCAAAGTTTATTTTCTGGGAACTTGAGGTGGAGTATCTAATGTGACTTTGACGACTCCAATATGGACTCGCAAATATCGGTTATAGTCAAGTTAAGCTTAGACGAGAGTGGTTGTAGCCACAGTTATTTAAGCTATTAAATTGCACAGGCATGAATAATTGCCGATTTTAATCAGAGGTTTGGCTGAAGCAGCACTATTGCGGAAATAATCATATTGTAAAGAGACCGAATTGCATTTATTGCACGAGGGCCCTTCACCTGGGCCCGTACAATCTTATATCGAAGACAACATGTATCAATCCATTGAAAGCATCTAAACGTAAATGGAACTATCTTCTTGACACGCTATCGAACCCGAACACCTTCAGAAACAATCGATATCAGCCGTCTATTTGGGGCAACCAGTTCCCCAGCCATTGAGGGTGTTGCAGCAATCAGCACCCTATTTATGTTAGAGCGTCTCGCAATGTTAGCAGGGTCATACTTACACAGGTGGCCGACATCTTAGCTCCGCTCGGGCCATCAACGTTGGTGCAGTAGTTGGCTGAGTCGGACTTGCAGAAGGCCTTGAAAGGTCATCAGTATGTTATGTTGGTATATAGGAAATAGGCCATACCGTGTCCTTGTTCTGGCGCCAGCAGGACGCCTCGCCGTCATCGCCACCCCAGCAGCAATCGGCCCGGGTAGCGCTTCCGATCCGGCACTGAACTAAGTTAGCAGATGTCGTAGTAGGAAGCCGTGGAGGATCACATACGTGAGCAGCCATGACGGTGGAAAAGGTGGTAGCAAGACCAGCCAAAAGAATGTGGGAGAACTGCATTTTGATATGAGAAGTGAATGTAGAGAGTAGTGAGAGACGTTTAGGGATAGTTGTCTGGTGAGACTTGTGAGATGTTGTGAATGATGGGATGAGTGATGACCTGTTAGGAGTTGCGAGACAGGTGGCCGAGACTGTGCATTATATACCAATTCGAAGCCGGATCTTCGGGATCGTCTAGGTCAGTCTTACCTGCGTAAGCACCATGCTCTGGCACTGTCCAAGATGCTGATGGATGGCCTCAATGTGCGTGAAGTTGTGACTCGCAGTAGAAGCAACAAGTCTCTCCGTGGTATCGTCTTGATTGCAATCGATACTCTAGCGTTGGCCCAGCAAGAGCGCCTCATACCGTAGTCGACAACATCGTCAAGGGATCCCCAGTCTCACTATGTTCTGAATCTTCAAGAGGTTGTGCAGGGGATGCATGACCAAGGGTGGATGAAGTGTCGATGCCTAGATCACATGGTGGACAGGCCCTGAGGGCTGTCAGGTAAACTAAAAGTCCGCAAGCGCCATGTGTACGCTGTTCCTATTAGGAACGGCTTCCTGTCCGAGGGCTAGATCTTCTGAAGTGGTGAATGAGTCTGTAAATTCGCCGACTTCCAAGAATCGAGTCATGATTGAAGTCATGAGACAGCCGCAATGATCGTTGTACATTTCATCTGCCTAACCTGAGGTCGAGTCATGGTATCCCTGTGGAGCTACAGATCCGCTGGGCACATTACACCGACCCACTAATTAGAAGGTAGTATTTTCCCATTGCGACTGTTTACGGCAGTTAAATACCGAGAAACCTTAATTTGACTCGTCGATCCGGTTCATCTTTATATCGATGTGTTGCCAAGACCGCTGCTGTGCGGCTTTGCGAAAGAGCCGCCTCAGTTTGAGCTGCCAAGTAACCTTACTCAGAGGGACTGGCAGCTGTTTTCATCTGAATGATTGGACAAGAATTCAACCAATCTTTCCCCTCGTACGCCTTACACGCCTTACAAGAAACTGGGAATAGCGCTTCTCCGGACGACCCGCTCTACTGGCCTCGTTGCTTGAGACGACTCAGCCGCGTTACGCAAGCCGCTAGAGGTTCTCACTTGAGATGGTTGATTCTTTTTTGAGTTTACACGATTGTTCTGAGACGCGCGATATTGATTGCGGTCTTGATCATTGACAGAATGTTGGCGTTGCTAGACACATCCGTGGCATCCGGATAGTCATGCAATAGCGAGAGCGAAGACCCATCTTGAGAAATTGTCTAGACTCTCTTCATCTAAGAGTCTCGTTTCCCCATTATAAAGGGAAGATCGTTCCCTCACTGTTGACTTTCCCATCAGCACTTCACAGCAATCACTACTCAGTCTTTCTCTACCAACCATCACTCACTCCACTCTCTCATTCTTTTCAATCTCTCCTTTCCAACTTCCTTACCAAACTTCAAGCTTCCATCATGCAGTTCTCCAAGATCGCTCTTCTCGGCCTTGCCTACACCACCGGCGCTCTCGCCTCTTCTGTACGTGATTCTACCTCAACAATCCCATTTCAAGTTCTAACTTGACAGTGCCGCATTTATGGCTGGCTTCAGGGCGAAGCTGTCCTCGATAACTGCTGCTGGGGTAAGGGCCAGAAGGCTTGCACCAACCAGAACAAGGGCGGAACTCCCCGCGGTACCAGCGAAGCCTACTGCGCCGAGCAGAGCCCCAACTTCTGCGAGAATGTCATGCTTAACGGCAAGCCAGTCTCTGCGACATGCGTAAGTCACCAAAAAGCCGCCTTTCACTTTCGCTATCGGACTGACAACGTGGCATAGGATGCCGACTGCTGCTCGACTACTACTGGCTGGGGTATTGGTTGCCCCAAGTAAATAGGGGGATTATTGGACTTGAGATTCCCATGGCATACTCGAAATCCTTCTGTGTAAATCCAGAATGTCTCAGGTAGAAGCGTCTTAGCAATAGCGAAATTGTATTCTTTTTCTTCGGATCAGTGGCATGACTATCCTCTTCCGATTCGTGTAATGGTTCTTTTGAGGAGCCCTACTTTCGTGCGAGGGCTTAACGTAGTATAGATCCTGGGTCAAGACTTTGTCCAAAGCTAGTCCAGTGCCTTTCCAGTCTAATGCGTAAATTGGCGTGAGTCGGCATCTGCAAAATATGCGTCCCATGAGAACCAGTCAAAGGTCGCATCAAACGTGCGCTTCCGGCCTCTGGATCCCTGACCGCCCTCGTGAACTGCTGGTCCAGGAGCAGTATGGCTCGAGACATGATGATCTCCAGTGTCTTGGATTGAATAAGATGGCAACACCTCGGTAGGAAGCCAATCTAGGAAATTTTCAAGGTCCAAGTTTGCCGTCGTGCTGACGTCGTCTTGTGCTTTCTGTAAGCTGGCCGCAACGTCTTCATGGCCTCCGTAACTCAAAAGATTTGTTGGCGGTATGCCAGACGGGGCATTCGCGTTTCCACTCACGTTGGCATCACCGGCATGTGCGTTGGCGCGCTGGCTGGCGTGGACTTGAGCCAACTGAAGGAAAACGGCCGCGGCGTGTTCCAGTCGAGCGCACACAGCCGACAGCAGACGGAGCTGCCCGCGCATCATGGCAAAGTACGACACGGCCGTAGACAGAAGACTAAGATCCTGGTCCACAGTTGAACTTGCTTGAAAGCTGTTGCGATGAACAATATGCTCAAAGACAACGAAGAAGGGGATGAACGGGTAGTACAAAAGGTGCCTTCAATATATTGTGTCAGTACTTTTCGAGTACCCGAGTCTGAAAAGGGGACCAGTAGTGTACTCATACCATACTACGCCATTATAAACTGACGCCCAATTGGAGACCATGGATGGGAGAAGCGATAAAGCCTCTCTTGCCGACTCGAGACGAATGCCCGCGCAAGTTGGGTCTCCTTTGTGAAGAAGAATCACTATGTGGAGATATTGGAATTTCATACTGCTTATGCCGAGTGACATTTCACGCAGCTGAGTTTCTTCAGCCCATGGACGCTCAGCGTCTATGGTCTCCGTCAGAACCTGCAGGAGAACTGTTCGTTAAGCGCCAGTGCAACAACTTGGGTTCAGGTCTACTTGCCTCAATTGTTTTTCGATACCATTCTTCGAGGTCTCGGCTAACCCTTTCTTTGGGAATCAAGCTTTTTCCTGGGGTTAAGAGATCCAACACGTACTCCATAATCTTGGCAAGCTCCATGCCTGAAGTCAGGAGGTGAGCTCCGAATGTGGATATTAATGGAGACCCCCGGGACTTTCTAAAGGAAGAGGCATTGTGCGGTTGAAACTTGAGCATGAAGTCGAAATCCGGGAGCGGTACGTGTCGGTATAGCGACATAGGCAGGAACGACGACCGTCCAAAAGCAAGCGCGCATGACTTGTCTACGACAAATAGGAGCCAAAACATGCATAAACTTCGTTGACGCGACTCAAAGTCCGGCTCGGTTGACGCATGCAGTCCCAAGGCTTCAGCCTGACGGCAAGCGTGACCTACCAGCATCCATGACAGATTTGGAGAGGCATAGTCCTCGCCATGTAGTGCCAATAAGGCCAAGGCTTGCACGTTTGCTAGTGTCGGTTCCAGGAAGATGGTGCTGTCGTTCAGGGCCAGGCGCATGTTTCGCCGGAACTGTTGTGCTTCTAGACTCTCTTCACTCTCACTGGCTGAAACCATGGCTAGCATCATATAATTGACGTACACAACCCAAGCCTGTTGCTTGACATTGGCTGGATCGAAAATAATCTGTCTCAGCACGTCGTCAGATGGGCTGCGGAAGAAGGGCTCTCCGAGAGGGGAATGTTCCAGGAATCCTGGACGATATTCAGTCAATCAGTAAAAGTCGCGACTGGTTGCTACTCACGCCCAATCAATTGGTATCCGACTGATTTTGGAGGGATGTGGAAGCCTCTCATGGCCGCGGTCTCCGGGCTTACAGTGGCCGTTGTGAGAGAGCTGGAAAGATATCGAAGTTCAGAGTGGGCGTTGTGATGGGCAAGAGTGGTTATTGACTTGTCAGCAGCATCTATATGAGCGGGCGTCTCCTTCAGAAAGGAGAAAGAGTGGGAAGGTCCAACGAACAAGTTCGGAACTTGCTCCTCGCTCAAGTTCGGTGTGACATGAGCCACCTTGTAGGTCTTTGTTGCCGGTGCAGGGAGGGGTGATGGAACATTGTCGGTAGTATCTTTCTGATAAACGGCAGCCAAAACCTGCTCGACTGACTTTGATAAGTTCAGAATGGACTGTTCAATATTTTGAAGTTGCTGTTCCAGGCCGCTCGTTGAATTGCTTGATCCAGCAGGACTGGAGGTTTTAGGCCTGATAACGACTCGTTACTAATGCCCTAAGGATTGTGACATGAACCCGACGTTGAATCTTACTGGAGTACCGCTTGGTCTTTCGTCGACACTGTCCTATCCTTGTCTCGGGAATAGGTGCAAGCACTCGGCCAAGGTTTGCAGGCACTGCATTTGGGAAGCTCCTTGGAGCATCTGGATTCGTCCATCAGCTACGCTCATGAAGACCCAAACGAACCACTTTAGCAATGACAGAATTGCCTTGCCTGAACTTCTTTTGTCGACAGTAATCACACTGATTGCAGGCGCGAGTAAGCGAGTTGCACTACATGTAGAAAGACTTGCAAGCCACCTACAGCGAAGCGGGCCGAAATGCCCGTCGAGAGGTTCAGAGACGTTTTCTCCATATTGAAAAACTTCAGGGGAAAGTCAAATTACCGAGAAGCGGGTTTTTTTTGTGCAGCTTAGACTGAGGGTATCGACTGATGAATGAAGGACGGTGAAGTTGGCGGAAGATATGCCCAGGGTGAGGTGGGGGCTGACAGCTTGACTTATGAGAGGTGGACTTCGGATTAAGTAGCCGGACCTTCCGACCGCAACCAATCACGCTTCACAACTTCGGACAATCAGAGCCTTTACCCCAAGAGAAAGAAGCTGACGTCGTCAGCCACAACTCCGAAGTGCGCCAATGAGAGTAACCCACCCTTGCCTGATCCGGCCAGACCAAGTGAGCTACGTAGTTTTCCACAGGTTGGAAATGATGGGCCTACAACTTCGACGGAGCTCTGAAGTTGAAGTTGTCCGCTAATTGTCCAGCTGTTGATGTCTTCCCTCAATGCTAAATTGGCACTATATAACGTGCCCCGGTCTACCGTTGCCAAGATGCATTCAAATGTTCACTCTTGCATAGCATTCAGACTGCAACACGTCACTTTTTCTCTTAGCACGAGGTCTCCCAGTCGAAAACCGCGCGGATATCTGTCCTAGTTATCTTACCAAACTCCCTCATTACTTACAACAATCCAATATGGCACGCATCGCACCTGGCAAAGTCTGTGCACCTATCGCTATAATTGGTGGCGGGCCTTGTGGACTTGTTCTTGCACGTCTGCTCGAGCAGAACAACATCGACTATGTTGTGTACGAGCGAGATGCAAACTCGACCCCGACACCCATGTACCAAGGCGGTACCCTGGACCTCCATCCTCCTTCTGGTCAACAAGCTTTGAAGGATGCTGGGCTCTTCGAAGAATTCAAGAAGCTGGCTCGCTTTGATGCTACAAGATTCGTCATCCAGAACACGACATGCACTCTCAAGCAGGACTTCGGAGAGGGGAGAGATGCTCCCGAAATCGACCGCTATCAACTGCGACAAATGCTTCTCGACTCTATTCCTTCCCACAAGGTCCACTGGGATCATGCGGTGCAGGAACTTGAGATGGGTCCTAATGGCTGGTTCATCCGCTTCGTCAATGGCTCAACAGCATCCGGATTCCAACTCATTGTTGGAGCCGATGGTGCCTGGAGCAAAGTTCGTGCCGTGGTAAGAAAGCCAAACCTCATTCACCACTTTCAGCTACTGACCTTTGCTGATAGTTGACCTCTGCCAAACCAGAATATTCGGGCAAGATCTTCATCGAAGGCCGCATCAGTCACAACAGCCCGAGCTACGCAGCGGTGGTAGAGACATCGGGTCCCGGAAACATGATGGCTGTTGGTTACGGTCGATCACTCAGTGTTCAGCAGGTGGCCGATAAGTCATACCGCCTGTACCTGGGAATGAAGGCCGCCGAAGATCTAACTCGGAAAACTCTTCAATTGGGCGACACTGAAGGAACCCGGGAAAGGCTCCTGAACAATCCTGAATTCTTTGCCGATTACGCACCTGAGTTGAAGCAATTCATATTGGATGCGGAAGGTCCTTTTCGACCGTGGCCTCTCTACCGCATGCCGGTCGCCTCAATGAAATGGGATCGGGTTCCAGGTGTTACCCTCATCGGCGACGCTGCGCACGTATCGACTCCGTTTGTGGGCGAGGGTGTCAACATGGCGATGTACGATGCACTCAAACTCATGAATAGCATCAAAAAGCATTGCGGAGGAGGTGTTGACGGCCAGCTGAAGGATAGCTCTGGCATTGAGAAGGCTGTCGCAGAATATGAGAATGATATGTTCCCACGGGCGCAGAGCTTCATCTCGCGATGCATTCTTAGCGAGGGAATATTCTTCGCCGAGGCCGCGGCGGAAGAGTTCATCAATATCATCACGAACGAGGCTAAGCAGAAAGAGGTATTCGGAGATAAACTTGAACATATTTAGGAGACTTGGGAATATGGGAAGGTCTTCATAGGTGCGATCGCTGAAATGCCTCTTGTCGTCTGAAAGATTGGATGCTTGTTTTTTTGTATGGGTAAACTGAATGATTTATTGAATGCTACGAGAGATTTTTGTTAGGAGAACACATTGAATTGTATATCAACATTAGTACCATATCGCATCTCGTATTTCCAGCTATGCATCTCTCGTACTACCGGTACAGGGTTCATCATACCAGTTCCCGCAACACGATTGACCTTCTTATCGGAAGAATTCGTGTCGGGGAGTAATCATAAAACCGGTTCACTTTCCCGTACGCGGAGGAGAACGTCATTAGCCGTCGGTCAAATCGTCGCAGTGAACTTTCTGAAAACATGAATACAAGAGAAGAACGACCATTCCTAGTGCTGGAAGAGCAAGCACAGCAGCATGGCATTAAGGTGATAGGCAGGATATGAATTGACCAAAAAGGTTTCGAAACCAAATCTAACCTCATCCGCAATAGATACAATGAAGTCTACTCAAAATCTAAAACCTACAGCCTCCTGACTTTGAGCCTGGATCGCAATCCTCATTCCAAGGAGCCATTGCACAAGGCGAGTCGGCAACAGATACTGGTCCAGAAGCCGCAAGCCCACGTTTGCCCACGTGGCCATGGCTGTGGCGCCGCTTGCTTGCTGACAGCCTGCTTTGACAGCCTCATAACGTTCCTGTTGGTACATTGAGAAAGCTTGAGAGAGCAAGGTTGCGTCCCACGCTTTTTCTCCATCGCGCTGAGTCTTCGAGAGGGCGTGGAGATAGTTCACCAGAACGACGGAGTCTATCATCCCAAAATTCACACCAGAGCCTGTGCTAGGCGTAAACTTGTGGGCTGCGTCTCCGACGAGGACGATGCGGCCATTCCAGGTCCAGTGTTGAAGAACACCCTCTTCTAGGTCAACGAGTCCGGATCCCTGACGTGCTTCATAGGCGTCTTTCAGGCAGACAGGAGTATCACTTCCGGTTTTCTGCAGAAGGGGCAAGTGCCCGAACTCCTCGACGAGAGCTGCCTCATCCTTCTCCGTGTAGCGAGTGGACGTGCGCGTGGGTCTGGGGAGTTTTCTGTAAATACCGGCCGTTGCCGTCTTTTCACCCACGAAGAGTTGCGTCGCAATTCCAGACCCGTGTGTCTCGGTTGCGGAGCCTGGCGTGCAACTGGGTAGTCTTTCCGTCGGAAACCGAATCCACAATGCTTGGTAAGTGGTAGTGAACGGGTTCACTTCGTTGACATTGACGACTCCGGCATCGAGTGCTAACTTTCGCATATGTGTCCGGACCGCGCTGTAAGCGCCATCGGCTCCGATGATGAAATTCCCGGAATATTTGGTGCCGTCAGTGCATGAGACCGTGACGCTGTCAGGCGAGTTGTGGATGCCAGTGATGGTTTTGCTGGTGAAGATTCGGCTCTGAGCATCACTTGGCAAGGCTTGGTACAGCGTTCTGAGCAGGTTTTGCCGGCTCAGCACGTAAGGGTAATGTCCAGTACTGCAAGTGATACGCATCATTAGTAAGTTACGCCCGGAGAACCCTCGACACCCCAACTACCTACCTCTCTCGCAGATACTGGAATACTCGGAATT
The DNA here is from genome assembly GCA_014705045.1 of Colletotrichum theobromicola. Classification (NCBI taxonomy): domain Eukaryota; kingdom Fungi; phylum Ascomycota; class Sordariomycetes; order Glomerellales; family Glomerellaceae; genus Colletotrichum; species Colletotrichum theobromicola. Next base: position 57,061 of record JABGLZ010001050.1, read on the forward strand.
CACCAATGCCTCGACCATTGTGATCAATACGTGAAATCCCTGAAACTGGGTTCCAAAACTTCGATAAAGGCCCCAGAAGATTCATCTGATCGATCGCACGCATGGTCATTGGCAGTATGGTCATGTCAGACCCCTCTTCGACGATGACCTCCTTTCGTCGCTCCAGGAGGATGAAGTCAATGCTCGCCCTCGTCAGGGCCAATGCTGCAGTAAGACCGACTGGGCCGCCACCGACAATGATAGCTGTAGTTCTCAGATGATCCATGTTTGTGTCGTAAATTCGAGAGTAGAGAAGTATCGTGGTGAGAAAGTGGTCTTGGATGGGTATAAACAGACAGGGATGTTGGGTAACTGTAGTCTGGATGATGGGACAGACATAACACGGCGGGCAAAGCTTTCTTATACATATCATGACACTAAGGGACCAGAACTGAACGACCAGTGCTCATGATTCTACAATGCTTCTGAAATCTTGTCGATGCACTCACTCATCGGGTTCGGATTTGGGTTCGGTGGGACGCCGCCCCCCCGGGCCCCGACAGCCGATCGATGGCGCTAGGGACCCGAACCCGAGGACGCCACATTTTGGAGGTCAAGGCAGTAATTACGCATCTCACATGAGCCTCTGAAAGAATGCGTGGAGCTACGTTTTCTTGGTTGGTTTGGGTGCAAAATATCTGCAGAGGGTGTTTAAAGAGTAATCATCAATTATCTTGGCTCTAAGCCTGTTCGTCTGAACACTAGATAACTCGCATCCTCTCTTCCAAAAATCTTTCACGTCGAGTCTATGTTGTACATAACCATCTTCCAAATGACTTGTTCCTGGAAGTTGGGCCCTTGCATGTTTCCATGAAGATCAAAAGCCCCTGAGGCCTCTATCGACTTACAGGGCTTAACAACATAGACGTCAGATCCGAAGGGTCCTCCACTAGCATTGCTGACAACGGAATGCTCAGAAATGAATGCCACTCCGGCCCGATGTCATGGCAGATTGCCTTTATAGATTGTTGACCGAATCCAGCCAGCCACCAGACACCCTGCAACAGTTTCAAGAAACAGGCATAGTGTGCAATTATTACGAGAGCCCTGGGCCTCTTAGCCCTCGCCAGATCAACAATACCATTCACCGAACCGGTGCCCCATGTGATGATGCGTAGAAGCATTACGGAGTCAATACCGCGGCCAAGGCTGTCGAACAGACAGCCCAGTGCCCGTAGGCCGTTCTGGTAAGCTTGGATCTCGGCGAAGTCAGGGTCCTCCTGGTCTATGAACGATATCATAAGTAGTAGATCCTTCGGGATTGCGATAGCAGACGCAGAGAGATCCATGGGCGGTCGGGCGAACATTGGTGCCATCCCAGTTGTCTTGATAGATGATTCGCTGGTGATGTTGATGATTGTTTCCACTCCCCGCCATAGAAGCATCCAGTCCAGAATGTGGAGATGACTGGACGAGGCTTCACCGAATGACTGTGTCGAAAGTATAGGTCGCAGCACAGACATTGCCAAAAGAGCGCCGTAGGTGCTTGGCTTCGCGTCCTCGATGGCCTTGCGATATCCTTCAACCGACCTGGCCTGATACACTAGAGCACGGGTTGGCTCTGTTGCTTGGCCTAAGCTTTGCATGTGAAGGCTGGCGAGCTCAAGAATCGAGTCCATCAGAAAGGGCGCCTCGAAGGCGTGCTCAACCAGGACTGTCTGCAGCATTTCGTTTATTGGACGCTGCGTGTCGTCTACATAAGAGAGCGACTTGCATGTGGAAGAGGTGTAGAACCACAGCAGCTTCATGTCCACAGTATCCGTAGATGGAAGGCAGAGCAAAGGCTCGTGGATAATGATCGGAGTCATGGCGTTACGTTCGGATAAGACCCTTGAGGTCGTCTGGTGATCCGGGGAGGGCGAAGATGTTGGGGGCTTTCTCGGAGCCACAGGTGGGTATTCGCATCGTGTCCGACGTATTCTACAAGATCGACAGGCTGGGCGGGTCTCATCGCATTTGACCTTGCGAAGTTTGCAGTTGGTACAGCCGAGGCGGGATTTCTTATGCGAGCGCTTCGGAGGGAGATTGATATCGGCTATTTGTTCGACAGGCTCTGGCACTGTACCTGTCGCCTGACCGAAACTTGGTTTTACGCATTCGAATGGATCCGAAGACGTCTCCTCGACCATTATGAGATGTTTTGTATGGCTGGCGAAGGACCGACAGTGATTGGAGGCCAGTCTATATGAACTCGGGTTGAGGAAGGATGCAGAGCGTGATATCTGAGGCAGCTCGCGCGCGATGAGAGCTCTTCCAGCCTATCGGTATTGAGGCTGAAACGCGTGAAGTGGAATTTCGCAGATGGATCATCGGCGTCATAGAGGAAAGACAGTCTGAGAACTCGCGCTAAAACTCGGGTTCGGGTTTTACGCATGTCACCAATGTTGCGTCCGAACCATTCATAAGCCACGTGAAAAGAAACCTCCGCCAAATGGGACGTCCAGATCCAAGGCAAGGTAAACGACGCTAACCCCCAGTCGTATCCAGCAGTCGTTGCGATTGGTTCTGATTCCAAAAGTCCCTAGCCTGCCGTGGTCTCCGTCCTGAAATGGCTAGGGCTTACTCTTGCATTCCGTCACATTGATCAGTGGCTTGTTGTCTGAGGCACCCTCTTCTAAGCATGTATAGCCAGCAGTGATCAGTGGCTGCAATCGTGCTACTTATAAAATATGAAGGAGATTCCCTTGGGTATTACCTCGAGGCAGAACCAGCCACAGCTTCACAATACGTACACCATCACCGATCTATTAAACCGAGACATACGCCATCTGCCAGTATGGTTCATTTGGATACCGTCCATAATATCAATCGCGAGTTGGTACAAAGCCAAAAGCTCGTTGCCGTATTCACGGGCGGCACTGGGGGTATCGGTCCTCTCAGCCTGAAGGCGCTAGCCACAACCGTTGCAAAACATAATGGGCAGGGCCTGAGAGCTTACCTCGTTGGCCGCAATGCCGATGCCGCAGAGAAGATCATGGCAGAGTGTCGCGCCATTTATGAGGGGGGCGAATATCACTACATAAAAGTCGAGGATCTCGCACTCATCCAACAAGTCGACATGGCCTGCGCGGAAATCAGCTCCGCTGAGGAGCGGAATGCGGCAGCCGCTGGAGAGGCTCCCAGGATTGACTTCCTCTTGCTATCCCATGGCGGGACCATATTTCTGCCAAGACAAGGTATGATATGTCAAGTATGCCGTCGTTTTGATACCTTCCAGCCAGGCTGACAGTCTCGGCGTGCTTTTATTCTCAGACACCAAAGAAGGCCTAGACGAAACCATGGCCCGCTTCTACTACAGCCGCATCGCATTCATCACGTCTCTCATGCCTTTGATCCTAAGATCTTCGTTTCCGGCCGCCGTGGTCTCTATCTACGCCGCAGGCATGGAGGGCAAGCTTTACCCCGACGACCTGTCATTGCGCGACCTCTCTCACTACAATTACTCGCAAGCGCGATCCCACTGTTGCTACATGCACACTCTGGTTTTTGAGGAGTTGACAAGGAGGCACCAGGGTAAACTACGCTTTACCCACATCTACCCTGGACTCGTTGTGCACGAAGGCATGGGGAATCCGACCAATCCCTGGTGGATACGCATCCTGTTCACCAAAGTCCTGCCATTCCTCGGCGTGGACGTGGATCTAGAAGAGTCAGGGGCTCGGATGGTGTCATTGGCATCGCCATCCTACTACCCGGCGCGACCTCTTGACGGCTCGGATGAAGTCAGCAGTTCTGCCATTGCTGGAACAGATGAGCGCCCTGGCAGCGGGTGCTACATGTTGACTTGGAATGGCGAGAGCTGTTATGCCGGAAAGAAATATGCTTCGCTGGACAAGGACGCGCTGAGACAGAAGCTATGGGATCATACCAATAAAGCGCTGGAAGTGATCCGCGCTGGCGAAGTCTTCAAGGATTGAGGGATTGCCCGAACCTAGTGATAGGGTTGCGTATTTTCTGGAGACTGAGCAGAGCAGTAGTAGATGACGATAACATGAGTGCCTGTAGGAGAGTCCGGATTTGGAATACAGACAGGCCAGTGCCCTATTTCAGTGGGCATTGTAGTTACAAGTATTGAGTGAGGTGCTAGTACACGGCATTGAGTTTCCAACCAACGGCTATGACTCTGGCTGCAACGTAGCAACCAAGCGAGACAACATATGAAAACCCAGAAAATAATATCAATGCTTCCCATGCCGTCTCTTGATTTCTGATTCCCAGTAGTAGTCCACCGAGGGGAATGCCAAGAAGGGTTCCGAAGCTGGCGGATAGCATCGCTGTAGATAAGAAGCGCCCGTAATCTCGAGAGTCGCACAGCTGTCCGATGCAAGCCGGAATGAGGCTCACGTTTCCTCCACTCGCGAAGCCGAATATGAAGGTGAAGACAAGCAACGCTGGCCATGAGCTACCCGCTGGCAGCCAGATGCCAAAGACCGATACCGTGCACAGGCCGACAGTGAGGACGATGGTGTTGAAGCGCCCTATTTGATCGGCAACGAATCCGGGCAATGCTCTCCCAATGATACTGCCTACATTAATCAGAATGGGCAGTAAATAGTTTGAGCTTGCGTCGCGCCCTTTGCTCACGGAAAAGGAGACAATGTAGGTGAGTGGAAGCAGAACCCCGTACTCCATAAAGAAGAGACCGCCGCAAGCAAAGGCGAACTTTGGTTCTTTGAAAAGTCGTACATCCGGCCAGATAGAGTCGAACTTTGTACTCGGTGGAAGACGCGTTTTCAGCAACAGGTTTGTTGGTACTGCGAAGATGAGATAAACGAGGCCAAGTAAGCGCATGCTCCATGCGAAGCCGAATTTCGGCAGAGCCGCTTGCAGCACGAAGGGGAAGACGACCCCTCCGAATGAACCACCAGTTGCTGCGAGACCCATTGCAAGGCCCCTCCTCGCATTGAACCAGTGGCCGATGATAGCGAACGAGGGAGTATTGATCAGAGACGCACCAAGGCCAGCCATGATGGAGAAGGTGAGCATTATCTGGTAGTATTCTAACGGCAATCAGTCGATGAGGATCGAGGGTGTCTGGGATACTCTCACCTGTACAGAAGCTTAGGATCTCTAGACTGGCAATCGTCACCAGACTCCCCGCGGCCACCAACCCTCTATGTCCGTACTTGTCAAAGTATGGCCCGGCCAGAATGCCAAATAAGAACAAAACAAAAAGATATATCGAGAATATCCACCCTATCTGAGACGGACTGTATTCCTTCAATTGGTTCTCAGAGAAGTAGGATTCAAACACGGCCGCAGTATTCGGTAGCCCAAATACAGATACCATGGCGCAGAAAGAGCCCAGAACCACGCACCAGCCCTTCAATCCTCCTTCAGGATAGGTAAGCGGGTCTTCTGAATCTTCCTGTGGCGGTATTGGGCTCGTGGTCTGTCTAGAGGTTGACACTGCTTCGTTTTTCAAGTCGTCATGCTCGACTCCTGTAGCGCTTGCGCCGACGATGGAGCCGGATTGAGCTGCAGTCGGCTCCTGCAAGGGGATGTCCGATGTCATTCTGAAAGCGATTTAATTTGGATTTTCAAATCGATAATCCAGTCGACAACGAGAGCTTTCCGACTAAGGGAAGTATTGAACACAAGAGAAACGACACAAGGCCACCACATCAGTCGTCGCTGGAATAATATGAAGTTCCCCAATATCAATTCCCGCTTTTTGCAGCTTTCACCGCTGCATTTCCCTCTCCACTGTGTTGAAATAGTGAACGAGACGCAACCCCATCATGAGCATAACAAGTCACAAATGTACTGCTGGTTCTTGTTCCTTTTTGGGTCAAACTCATGTACCCCACTTTCGCGGAGTCTCCGCCAGCTGAGGTGGTGACACATGCCTTGAAGCTAAATCATTCCGCGGTTCGGATCTCCGAGCAAATCCCATACATTTAGGCTTTGTTTTGGTGTATGCACTTTCCCCCAGACGTTGTGTTTTGCCTTCTGCTTCGTGCGAGATCGGAAAGTGTACCGTCGTTAAAGTGCAGGGGGATGACGGTTACCATTAGTGTCCGATGCGTTTCTAGCAAAATCACGGCCGGCTGCTGCATTTCTTCAGAAGCGGAAATTGTTTTGAAGGCTTTGATTCAAGATACTGCGAGGACCTGGCGTAATACCAATAAAAGTGTTACGGGCTGCGCAGGTAATTACTTTCTCCTTGTCGATTGAATGTTTGTATACCAACCATCTATCCCCCATCGGGCAGTAGTCCCAACTCAAGGGTCGAATGGGTCACACCCCGATTCAGTAGCAGGAGAAGTGCCCACTAAGCATCAGCGGAATATGAATCGCGGGGTCTCAGCGCCTGCCTCACGGCGGATTCTCACATACCTATATATGTATAGCCATTTTCTGCCTAAAACTGTCTCCGAAGAGATGACACTCTGAGTTCAATTTCCCAACTGCCGTGCGCACAATCGACACACCATGGCCATCCTTGCAGTTGCTGGTGGTACGGGTCCAGTCGGGCGAACCATCGTCGACGGTCTGGTTCAACACGGCGGCCACAAAGTCTTCGTGCTTTCAAGATCAGTAAGCCGCAAATGCGCTCCTAATATGTCGCATGCACGCAAGCCAACAATCCACACAGAGTCGTTCGTCACAAGACGGAGTCGAATACTTGGCGGTTAACTACTCGGATATTGAGGGAACCGCCAAGGTCTTGGAAAGCAACAAAATCGACACAGTCATCAGCGCTATGGGTGCCGTCACAGCAGAGATCAGCGTATCCCAGGTTCAGCTGGTTAAAGCCGCTGACAGATCCAGCACGACCAAACGGTTCGTGGTGAGTGCATACGACATGCTGCACAAGCGAGAGTACGATCCCGAGCAAGCCCAACCGTGATGTGTGCATCAAGGCTGAGACTTCACAGGCATATCAAAGATAGCCCTCTTGCCAAGTTCGTCTTTGAGGCAATTGATGAGCTGGAGCACACCGATCTGGAGTACACCCGGGTAGTTAACGGATTCTTCCTGGACTACTTTGGCATGCCGCACTGGAAGACATACATGCACCCTTGGGTGAACATGGTGAACGTCGAGAAGAAGTGGGCCGTCATCCCCGGAGACGGCTCAGCAAAGGTGAACTTCATCGCCTCGCAGGACATGGCCAAGTTTGTTGCTCGCCTAATGGACCTGAATAAGTGGGACAAGATTAGCAGCGTTATCGCGGAGACGCGCTCGATATCCGAGATCCTTGAGATTTCGGAGAAAGCACGAGGTACGTCCGCTCTGACGAATCATGTGAGCAGCTAGCAGTACTGATGAAGAACAACAGGAGAGAAATTTCGCGTTGCTTATGATGACCTTGAAAAATTGAAGTCGGGCAAGATATCGTTCATCTCGGAGTTTCCAGACATAGGTCTCGGCGAAGACGAGGCGGAAAAGCTGTTTGCGATCCTGCACTACTATGCGGGGACCAGCCAGTTTCTTGTACCCAAGGAGAATGACATCAAGCCTAAGTTTCCTGATATCGTCACCAGGACGGCAGAAGAAGTCATTGAGGGATCTTGGAAGGGCAAATGATGGGTAATGGACATGTGAAACATAAAATAGGTAGCGAATCCTAGGTTCAGCATTCACGTCTTCGTGGAAAATTCACTTTAGAAGCCAGACCCGACAAATCGAAAGCAGATTCATGAGTCATCATAGATATGTGAGAAGTATAAAACTATCAATATTCTCTCCTTCTAGGTTGTTGATCTTCCATCATACAGTGCTGGTAGACCAGATGCTTCCAGGTTTTGTCAACGTGCCGCCAACTAGTCACTTGCTTTGCACTGAGACCTGCTGGCCTCACTACGGATTTTTTCAATCGTCCAAATCTAACACATCAAGACAGGTGTTACGTTTAGACGATTCTTTTTGACCGAAGTAGATTCTTGATCAATCCTAGCCATTGTGTCTGACCTGCACTGGGCACATCTTGGCTATAGCCATATCCAAGAACTTGGAGAAGGCACCAACACAGATTGAATTAACATAGGCGTGCTAAAGCTAAGCTACAAATCCTGTTCTGGTTTCTATACGTAGGTAGAAAGAGTCATTCTACGTAAAGCATGTAATCCGGGCCAATCTATCCTAGATACAACCCCCTCCACCCGGCGTATGCATGTTATCTACCTACCTTTCTACTGATCACAAACTCGCACTCAGATATCCGCGTAGTATCCCCCCACATCAGTACCATCGCATGTGCCAAGACGTATTCTATACGTACGACTGCGGTCATCGGATACGCAATATTCCGACAGTACTTCGCTGCGAAAAATGCGTCAAGTCTGGCTTTGATTGTTAGTATCCATCGGCAGGCATTGACCAGAAGCTACCAGGTGGTGCAGGGCTATGCCGTGCCTGCGTAGAAAAGTGGGAGGAAGAATCCCGAGCTGTCGTTACAAAAGTAGCCAGTTCTCAACTTGAATCAGTAAATAGGCTTTGGAAGAGGACAGCAGAGATCTTTGGTGGGCTTGCTAAAGGGTTTATTCGGACCATTTCCAAGTCAGCGGCAGGAAAAAGAAGCGACAGAGAGACCGAAAGAAGAATCTGATATCCAAAGAAACAAATCTGCGAACTACGCATATTGCAAAAAATGGCAAACTGCAAGGTAGAAGCTTTTACAAAGTTAAGCTACTTAAAAAGGTTAATCACCTGCGGAGGCTTATGTATGACAGCCATGGCAATCGTCGCGGTGCAGCATTCGATCACCGGCTATTTCCATCCGAGAACCAGATCAATCTTCCTCATCTAATTCAATCTATACCCAGTTTTGTGCGCACACCGCTCGAGAGAATCTCAGGCTACTGCTAGAGGCGGGCCCTGAGTTTCTGGATTTCAAGCTCATACTCAGCCTTCTTCCGAGAGTCTTGCCAAGACTTGGTCTTAGCCGTTCCCATTGTAGCCCAGATGTCCAACAGTTTGTCATCAAACGGTGGCAACACACGGCCAGGTGTGCCTGGTTCAGGGTCACCGGCAACTGATCTAAAGTATTCAAAGACGGTCTTGTAATCCGGCGCGATCGTGTAATACGCCTTGCCGCCTCCGAGCTCCGCAACACGCTTGCTTTCCCATTCCTTTTGCGCTTCCTTTGATGGTAATGGATTTCCTCTGCCTGCGAGGAGTCGGGCGACTGCGACGGCTTGCCATTCGAAGAGTCTGAAAGTGAAGCCTCCGCCACACTAATTTGACGTTAGCAGAGGGGCTCATGTAGGTCATGCAGCGCACCACCTACCATTCCAAGGAAAGCCAGTGTCGGGTCCTCGATATCCCAGGTGTGATAGTACACGCCGGGCAACCTACGATCAGCTTGTCGTACCCTCTCCTGGACTTTAGGCAAAAATGGGAAGCTGAATGTGTAACCGGTACCGAAGATGACGTGATCGACGTCTTCCATCTTGGTGCCATCTTCGAATGTTATTGTTCCTGTCTTGGAGCAGAAGTGAACAATTTGCTTTTGGATGGAAATGTGAGGATGCGTGAAAGGTTCCCAGCCGAAGTGGGGAATAGGATCACCGCGGAGAGAAGCGTAGACCGGGTGTTGCGCGACCGGAAGGACTTCGTGGAGAAGCTCGTGGGAGGAAACGGATCCTCCAACAACGATGACCTTCTGTGATCTTGTAAGCAAACCAACTCCCACCGTTGTATCGAAATGAGTGAGGTACCTTGCCCTTGAACCTATCAGAGCCTCTGAAGTGCTTGCTATGCACAATCCTTCCAGGGAACCTCTCATCGTACTCAACAATGCCCTTGATTTTAGGTATCCAAGGAACGTTATAATGGCCTGTGGCAACTACAACAGCATCGAATTTCTCTTGCCACCATTGGTCCTTCCCCGGAAGCTCTTTCCGCAGAGTGAGAACCCACTCATCACCCTTCTTCTCCGCAAGTTCGACTGTGGTGCCGAGCTCGAGCAGTTTCTCATGACCATTTCGCACAAAGATGTCTTCAACCCAGTCTCTTATTTGCGCGCGGCCGCGGAACGGAGCATCATCGCCGTACTTCTCTCGGATGCGGTCCGTCAACGTCTCGGGGAACGGCTCCGTGGTGAAGCTCATGATCTCGGGCGTGATGTTTGTATGCAGATGCTCATGCTGAGCTGTGTCTGAGAAGCGGATTTGGTGATTATTGATGGCTTCTGATTTCTCGGTCTGGGCTGGAAGCTGGGTTGGGATGGGGACGGGGGCGTCAGCGTTTCCATCGAGGAGCTTGCGGAGGGATGGGATTGCTGCTGGCAGATGAGGGGTGTAGATCCTGTGTCGTGTAAGTCAGACTTCAGATCCTGTACTTGAACTCTGTTCGCGCATTTGAGTTGTTACCATGTACCGCCCGGAACGGCGCGCCGATCGAAAACTCGGACGTTGTCGAAAGCTTGTTCCTTGACCAAGGCGTCGGTCGCGATGGCGCCGCTCGGCCCGGCGCCGATCACAGCCACCCGACGAATCTTTCCAGGCATGATGATTAAGTCTCGACTGATTGCGGCGTCAGAATTACGAAGCCTCCGCCCATAACACCTTCCACTGAAGCACCGGAAGGAGAGTTAGAAGCGCCGGAGGGGAATTTCAGTTTCTAAAAGCTCATCCACAGTGCAATCGACACCTCTTAAATCCGTTCAAGAAGTCAGCGCACAATCATGCGCGCTTATCAGATCCGATGGTTCGTTGGTCGATTGCGCCACGGCTGGTAGAATTGCGTCTTCATACAACACGAGCACGTCAGGTGGGTCGGAAGGTTCCCCATTTCCCCAACGGGCTCAATCCCATGTCGCGGGAGTGTGAAAGCATCTCGATATCAAATCGGGTGTGAGTATTTGAGAAAGATTCCCCATTCAACGTACAATCATTCGGGGGTTTACCGTTGGGGCTATCGGCGCCGATGTCGCCATTCCTCGGTGGGTTCCTGGATACCACGGCCAGCAATGGCGCGCATAGCTGAGCATCGGCCTCCAGCAAAAGGATTGTGCGAGTCCTTTTCGAGCCTTTCAGACCAAGCTGCTCACACTAATACAGCAACTCTCGTTCAACGAATATCATCCATTCAATTCAGCCTCGGCGGTCACTACAGTACTGTGGAGCATGCGGGGCATCAGTTCTTGAGCATAAAGGCAACCTTGTCTCCTTCCATATCTTCCGCCGTCTCCGCTTCACACTTATAATCCTTGAACTACCTTGCCGGAATGCCCTTACAGAACATGCCTTTTAGCTCAAGATAGATGTGGCCCTTCATTGCAGGAGGCAGAAGGATAGGTAGATCGAACAGATCAGAGATGGCCCAAAGGTATACGTGCAGGGGTACTTGACCTAAGCATCCGAGCTGCGCCATCAAGCACTTAGAGATTGGCATTCAGGCGGGAGAGGCGATATCTGAGGTCAAATAGATTTGGGGCGGGTTTGCGAAGTACGATACATAAGGGCAGCATTCTTATAAATGTTGAGAGTGGTACTAGTTACTCGTCGCTGAGGGCGGGTCATTTGAGCATAACATGTTGAGTATCGAGCACCTGAAGAGTATCGACGGTCCGTTTGAGTCGGGCGAGGGGAGCCCGATCATGACTGCGGACAGGAAGGCGTATTATGTACAGAATGTCGGGCATGGAGAGTTCTTCCACGATGGAGAGAGGGCATGGTCGGCTGCTGTGTTGGGGATGACGTTCGAGGATGGGCGCTGCCTTTCGGGAGGGATACATTTTTGACGGCGGGGGCGGGGGCCGGAGGGAGGTTGCCGAGGGTGCAGCAGCCGAGAATGGAATTTCAGCGCGAAGTGAAGAAACCAGTCGGACCGAGGAGAGATCTAGGACGGTTACCTCAGGATCCACGTTGATTTGGTCTACATTCAGAATCCTGACTTCGATCAGCATGAGCTCAGCGGAGAGGGTGATGAAAAAGTGTTCTGCCTCCGGACGAGCAGTTCCAGCATCTCATCGCCATCTGGCACAGCTACACTCGTTGGAAAGCGGCAAAGGGCAATGGATGCGAGCGTCTCGGTTACCTTGGACCTTTCGGTGACAAAGTTTGGCGATACCGTCGTTGCAGGCCGGGCTCTTTACAAAGACAAAGATTCATTACGTCATATTTCTCTTGCGTACGACGTTGGCTCGTCGCGGTTTGTATTCTGTGTCATAGTCGTATCGGAAGAAAGGGGTTGAGGCATCCGTGAGGGAGTGAGCATGCGTTGTTCTACCGGCAGAACGAAAGCAAGTATTGGAAGCAAGCGCGTCAGCATGTTTAGTAGATCCTGCCTCAAGGTAGATGACGGGACCGATGTCTGGGCTGTCCGCTTATGGTTCTGGATCTGAGGATGTTGGAAAGAGGCTAGATTTGACAGTGGAGGTTCATTGTGGAGGGACAAAAGAGGTTGGTGTGGTAGATGGTAGGACCGAGGCACTTGGGCACGGCTTGTAGGGCACGAACAAAGTGATTGTGGCGAGACAACCCCTTTAAGATGAAGTGTCTTTACCCTCAGTTTCAAGTAGATATTTTGGCCGAGCGAATAGATCATCGCGCATGAAGTTGACTTCAAGCCTCCTCATTCGTGGTTGCGAAGTGCCGAGGTTCATGACGTAATCATGCCAACGACCATTCACCCCTCAATACATGTAAGCAACATTTCCCCCTCTCATGGGGTTGTCTCTATCTCATTCAACCGTCTTTCATACTAAGTCATTCTGACAGACTCTTCGCTGATCCAAAGTTATCGACACCGACTTGTTCATCAAGATGGATCCAGCCAAACTCCCGCCCTGGAACCTCCCTGAGGGTGTTACCTCTCGATTCGTCGACACAGCCCCAAAGGGCCTCAAGGTCCATATTCTCGAAGCACTTCCTTCAGAAAGATCATCAGACCTTCAAGCTCCGCTAATCCTCCTGCTTCATGGTTTCCCTAATCTTTCGTACGACTGGCGCTACATCTTACCGCTGCTGGCGAACGCGGGATATCACGCCGTAGCCCCCGATATGAGAGGATTCGGACGAACTCACAATTCCGACCTAAGCCCAATCGCAGAGGAGACGATCCGCCCCATCTTCTCGGTTCACGATGTCTTGTCGCTTGTTGAGGGTCTGGGATACGATTCTATCCACACACTGGTCGGCCATGATCTCGGGGCCGTGCCGGCATCGCTCACTTCAATAATACGCAAGGACTTGGTCAAATCACTTGTTCTCATGGCACATCCTTTCAAGGGAATCCCAGCCCCTTCCACTAGCAATAGCAAGGCTGGAGGGGACCCGGATATTCAGGCGTCGCTTGCAAAACTGGATCCTCCGAGGAAGCACTACAAGTACTACAATGCGGCACCTGGTGCTGCTGACGAATGGACCAATCCGACGGGCCAGCCACTGCATACTTTTCTCAGGGGCTACTTCCATCTTAAGTCTGCAGATTGGGCCGGGAACAAGCCGCGTCCCCTCAAGTCTTGGACGGCGGAAGAACTGGCTGTAATGCCGCATTACTACGTCATGCGAGCCGACCTGTCGATGCGTGGGAACGTTGACTTGGACATGGCTGGAGAGCCATCAAGTCTCCTTGAGACCCTTTCAGCCACCCCCTGGCTTCCCGACGCCGACCTTTCCGTGTACTCGGCAGAGTTCAGCCGAACAACATTTGATCGAGCTCTACAATGGTACAGGGCCATCATCGACCCCAAGCAGTCGGAAGATCTCCTCCCCTTTGCAGGTACCAAGATAGCCGTGCCGACAAAGTACATCTCGGGTACGGCTGACTGGGGAACGTACCAAGTCCCAGGCTCGCTTGAGGCCATGGAGAATGGGACAAGCGTCGAGCCTGGGTGTTGGCGAGGGGCAGTGCACATCGAGGGAGCAGGGCATTGGGTGAATATGGAACAGCCAGAGAGGTGCGTCGACGAGATATTGGCCCTGGCAAGATCTGTCTGATACTACCCCTATTCCAAAGGGGTGTTTGTATGTTAAGGTTTGGATTCGCGCTCAACAACCCGTTCGGTGTCACCGGTTTCAGTATAAGCGAAGGTCCTTAGGTAAACGATAGGGTATCTGGAAGTTCCCCATCGTGGGATGCTGGTTGTTCGCAGCCTGGTGTTGTTGTTGCCTTACGAATCCGTGATTCAGTCAATGCACCACCCGACCAACCAGTGACATTTGCATACTCCCTCGATTCATAAGGGACATGTTCAAAGACTCTGTCAAATAGATTCTACGATAGTTATCCAATCAGATTTTATTTATTTTGTTGTGTCGTGGTAAGCTCGACGACGCCATTTGCACTCGTGGTGCTTGACGGCCGACTGCTGCTCGACACGAGGAAGGAGCTACTGCGGTCGACCCCACCTTCCCTCTTTCCTTCCTCAATCACAGGAAAGTTCGCGACTTCCTTTTGCAAACAATTAGCGAGCCTGATAGTTTTTCCCTTCTCCATACCTCTCGGGACCCGACGCGAGGTTCCTCCCGCCAGGCACCTTTCGACGCCTTTCTCCTCCCCCCGGCTCGCGTATATCTTGCGCCCTTCCCTCGCCCAACTCTGTCAATTTCTTCCTTTGTGAGTCAACATATTCCGTTCCCCGTCAACTGTCAATACTTGGCTTCGAATTGCTTACATCGTACCCCGCAGTTGTCTTGAGTTTTATCGTTTACTTGCTCCGCTTCTATTCCCACCACTCAACTCCAATCCCAAACGTCACCATGTACACCGACGAGTATCTCGACAGCCTTCGGGCCGAAGCCAGATCCACATCCCCTGAAAATCAGATTGCCTATCAGCTCGTGATTACTTTGGCCGAAGCCATGAATGCGGAGGACCGCCAAGAGGAGGCCGAACGTCGTGCCCGCGAGGGCGGCGTCGTCACCCAAGACTCGGACCAGCTCGAACAGTTCGCCCAAGCGTCTGTCGAAGCTTCTCCTACCGTTAACGACGACGACAATACCGGCCTCCAAGACACTGATTCTGCAGAGCCTGTCATCAATGGCTCTGGGTTCGAGCCCTTCAATGCCGCGGACTTCCCTGCCGCCAATGACGCTATCGACGCTGTCGACGCCGTCGAAGCGTTCAACGACTTCAATCTGGACGCTCTGGATACGGATGTAGATCATCTTTTCCTTGAGGCGGACGGTTTCATCGAGCAGACCGCCAACGAGGCTGGTATGAGCCAGATCGCCGCCACATCTGTCAACACTCCTCCATCCGTCAACAACAACGATGACGCCGCTTCCCATGACGCAGCCTCTACAGAGCCTGTCCCGCAAATCGCCAATGAGGCTGCTGATCTTGCTCCCCTCATCTACGCTGCAGAGCATGACAGCGCGAACACCTCTAGGCGTTCAAGTGTCGGTTCGGGGACCATCTCCCCGTCGACCGCGCAAAGTAAGTGGGAGTCTCCCTGTTTTGTTTCCCACACAACTGACAAGTCAACAGCCACACCACCGCTCCCATCCGTCAGCCCGGTCATGTCAGATGCAGCTAATTCCGTGCCGGCTGCTTGGCCTCAACCCGATCCCCGACCCTGCTGGCAGAATTCGAGTCCCTACTTTGCTTGGAAGCCACCGGTAGTCAAACCTGCAGGAAAAATCAGTACGTTCCCCCCTTTCTTCATGTAAAGCCGCAAGCTAACCTTTGGCAGCTTTCACCTCCTGTGTGGCTCCGGCTCAAGCTGCCTTCAAGGGTGTACCACGCTACACACAAGCTCATGTCCATCCCTTGTCAACTCCAACGATGCGCACTGTCGGTGCAACCCCAGCTGCAGGGTATCCAAGGCCGTACAAAACGCCTTATACGCAGAAGCCAAACCAGTCAGCCGCCCGTTACACTTCCAATCAGCTCTCGTCAGGAGGACTGGCCGTCAAAAACAACGCATCCGGCAGCATGCCTGCGGCAGTTCGCAACACATCTCCCACCAGCATTCCCTCTACGTGGCCTAATACCACGTCGAATGGATGGCCGCTTACCACTTCGACTGGATGGCCGACTACCACTTCGACTTGCGGGTCTAGAAAGTCTAACGCCACTTCAAATGGATGGCCGACTAATACTTCAACTCTCGGGTCCGATGGCATTCCAACTGTCATGCGGAGTGTCATCCCGGCAGGCACGTCGACTACTTCTCCAATTGTCAGGCCGACTACCAACCGAAATGGCATGACCCCTGCGTCCATGCCCGTTCTGATGCAAGTCAGCAGGGAATCGCAGAACAACTCCAGTGGGATGCAACAGCGGCACACGCCCATGCCACACAATGTACCTCCCACGGATGATCAAATCCAGCAGTGGGCAGGTGATGGTCAGACCAACACCTCACAAACAAGCTATGCCAACCCAGGCTTCAACAGCTTCAATGATGTGTCGCTCATGGGGCAATACCAACACAATACCCAACCGGCTCCTTTGGGTTCCCATAACCATACTCACAATTTGATGGCGTCGCAAGGTATAACCTGTGGCTTCCAGCAGTTGCCTATGTCTAGTATGGCATTCCAGTCTGGCCGTCAATACAAACCGGCAGGGCTCCAGGCGGCCCAATATGACGCGGGGTTTCATGACAGGATGATTCAAATGCGGCGCGATAAGGTGCGCGATCTTCAGAACAACATGAAACCAACGCCAACCACTCATAAGCCACAAAAGCGGGCGTTGAAAGCAGCTCAGACACCCTCTAATGGTACTACTCAACCACCAGCAAAGAAAGTCAGGCTGCAGCGGCCACCGGCGGGGTCAATCACATCTGCTGGAAACGTTGTCCCCCGAGCCGCATGCACATCTCAGCTTGGCAATCACAGCTCGTCTTACCAAGCCCCAGATTCGTCACCATCTGTTCCCCATTAGGTTGTGGAGCAGTATGCCGCGTATCTTTGGCAGCATCAAATCTCCCAAAACATCATGAGCGGGTACTTCTGATCCCATCCATGTAACAAAAAAAAGAAAAAAAGCAGAAACATAAAAGGCTTCCAGAGGTTGATCCTCTGAGTGGTTGCTTTGGGGTTTGTCGGACCTTTGTGCTTTGCACCACTGCATCAGCCTGCTTCTATTCTTGTTGATAAGGGTGTGAGGAATTGGGGTTTCTTGGCGTTGCAGGACAGTTGTGATATTCTTTCTTGTCTCTTTGTCTTTACATTACGCTGGTAGCAAGCAGCCTTTTTTGGTCACTCAATAATTGCACTTCAAACCAAAAGTATCTCACATCTATCGCACCAAGTGAATACTCAACAAGAATCAGCCGCCTTGTCATCGGCACCAGTACCACTGGACTTGCCTGGACTTGCCGTTGATTGCAGTCTTGATGGGTTAAGCCTGAAGCAAATGGAGGTGTTCGACTGCTGATACTAAGATGTTCCATCACGGTGTCACACCGAAGGAGCTTCTTCTAGTTTCGTGGTATCATCCAAGACGTGTTGTTCCTACCTTATGGTGCAACCACCCCTCTGGCTTCTCCCTCCCCAGCATCCCCCCCATCCTCAGCAGCCCATTCATCAGGATCGACGTCTCCAGCCTCTCCTGGATCGTTCTCATCTTCATCCAACCCCGCTCCGCTACCCCCCGCAGAAGTCATCCCGCCAGAATGGGACGCGATCTCGGGCGCAAGGGGGTGTACCCCGCAGGCGTGCTCGTACCGACACAGCGTGGCGCGGCCCGTTTGGCGGCTGGCGGGATGGCGCACCTCTTTGGCGTGTCGGCGCAAACGCCGGAGGTGCAGACGGCGTTCCGAGAACGGGCTGATTTGCCGTATGAGTCGTTGGGCGATGATGCAGGGTTGGAGATGCAGGGGGGAAAGGGAGGAGGGGGCTACCTATGTTTGAGTATGGGGGAGCGAAGAGGGCTATGATGGTTGTTGAGTAGGGGAAGGTTGCGAAGGTTCGTTATCCTATGTTCCGGCCTGGTATGAATTTTGAGGAGGTGCTGGAGTGGTCGTAAGGGGAAAGGGGTTATGGTAGTTGTTCAACTTTTCGACGTGAGAGCTAAGCTCAGATCGCTCCCAGGGGCATACATAGTGTAGGACAGAGCCTATATGTCTAAAATAAGCTAATATGCCCCATTAACGCCCCTCAGAACAGCCGTTTTCTAGTCAAACGTCTCCCGCGCAAGGTGGTTCTGGTCCCGAAGGCCGCCTATAGAGCCGTTCGCGTGGAGAAAGTGAGTGGGTTATGATGCGGATGTGGATGTGGAAGTAGAGGTTGAGAAGGCGTAGGAATTCCTCACATCATGCCTATGTATTCTTTTAGGAGCTTTCGCTTTGACCTTTCGAGGTCGCGGTCTCATTGGGGAACCTATTCAACGATGATGCTTCTTGAGTTGTTTTGACAGTGATTTCAGCGGCCATAAGAGTCAGCTTCAGAAGCAGAGATGTTGAGACTGACATGAATTTGGGACAATCTAGAAATTATCCAATCCAAAAGATTATTGATGACACGTCTGTTCTTTGGTTTGTCAGGGGCAGTCTCTCATCTCGAAGTCATCCTCGGCCGTGATTATCACGCCGGCCGAGATGAAGTCGAGAGATCGCCTGCCTTTGCTCCAAGTTGACAGACATATTAACCATCATGAATAAGATAACCCAAAATCTAACGGAATAAATCAAGTCAAAACGGCCAAGACATTAGAAATGTCACTGATCACATGGTTTCGTGATGGTTTAGGTAAGGGCACCCGTAGGGGCATCCAAAAGGGCTTATAGGAAGGATAAGACACACTAATCAATCAAGCCTACCTTAGGCTAATCAAAGGGACATCATCATCACCAGCTTCGGGGTCAAATTTTTTTTGATTACACTTACGGCAGCGCTGCTGCAAGCGCACTTACAAATCGGCATGATTCGGAATTAAATTCAGGGTCACATAGAACATCCAGAATGTAAAAGTCGCCACGGCACAGCAAAGACGTAGAATACGAAATGAGATCCTTCAAAAAGTTTCCAACGTGCCCGTGGTTTGTCACATGTGTCGGGTCCGTGGTGGGAGACGCATTTCTAATCATGCAGGCTGACAACTCGCGCCCGGTCATGCGCCAATTCTGACAAGCCTTCTCACTTCATCTTTCGACCACGTTTTTCGGGCGGGATTGAATATGATTTGCAGGGAAACCTCCTGCGCCTTCTGGAGTAAGCATTTTGAGCTGCATATAGTCAACGTGAGGAGTGGGTCATCACTGTTATTTATCTCTTGAAGGGGAAGTAAGCGCCGAGATTCCTGCTTCGGTTGTGATCACAATTCAGCCGGTGCATTGCTTATCCTGGGAGCTTACATGAATTCCAAGTGGTGTGGGTGACAAGGCCACCAATTACAGACTTGCTTCGAGTGTTGGCCAAATATGAATCTTTACCCCCATGCATGAGCCTCGACTCTTGGGAACACATGTCTAGGCAAGCTGGGTGTCCATCTTCAGGGATGTCTATCTTGGCAGCCTGCTTTTCAGGCCCAGAGCTTAAGAACTCCTGCTTCCCCAGACTGCCCTTGAATT
Organism: Colletotrichum theobromicola; assembly: GCA_014705045.1. Taxonomy (NCBI): domain Eukaryota; kingdom Fungi; phylum Ascomycota; class Sordariomycetes; order Glomerellales; family Glomerellaceae; genus Colletotrichum; species Colletotrichum theobromicola. Next base: position 76,517 of record JABGLZ010001050.1, read on the forward strand.
TCCTCCTTTCTCATTCTGATCTTCGACTCAGTCTGTCCTTAAGCAAAAGGCTCCCTGCCATGGACCCTACATCCGAGGATCCTCAGGACCAACAGCTCAGCGATCACATTGAACCCACTGAGGGTCACCTTCCAACACATCCACTGCATCAAGATAATGATCGAGAAAGCATTCAGGGCGGCGAACAAACCCAATTCAATGTATCAAACGACAGGGAGTTTGGCCCGGAACAGGAAACGCCGCTTCTTGTATTCCTTGGAAAGCTGCCCGAGAAAAAAGACGGCAGCTCACATTATACAGCCTCTAATCACTCCTCCATCAGCCAGAACGATGTCGTCCACGGCGCAGCTCTCGATATTCCGGGCGAGACTGTGGCCAATGATACTGGCGATGCCGCTGCTGGTTCGACTACCAGTGCCACCGTCGGTTTCCCTATCAATCTCACGACTCCTACTAGTCCTACTACTCCCTTTCTTGCAGATGGCGACATGCCCTTCGATACTGCTAACGATTGCAACAATCCTAGCAACATTGACTTAACGCCAGAATTACGAGCGACGCTTGAGGATGAGGTCAATATTCGATCCTTACAGCCACGGCATGAGACCCCTTTGCATGTCGCCGTTCGAAAAGGTCACATCAAAATTATCGAACGCCTGATTGAGGCTGGTGCAGATCTAGACGCATTGGACGACAATGATGTACAGCCTTTACACGTTGCTTGTGAAATCGGCGATGAGGAGGTGATTGTGCTCCTTCTAAATAGCAACGCTACAACCGCGGGTCCAGATCACGATGGATGGTGTCTTCTTCATTACGCAAGCTTCTTTGACATGAATGCAGATGTGTTACAGCGTCTTGTCGAAGCCGATCGCAAGTATCTAAACAACAAGGAATTATTTGAAGGTTGGACTCCAATCAACCGGGCCACCTGGTTTGGACGCCAAAGTGTTGTAGACGCTTTGCTGCAGGCAGGAGTAGATCTCGGCATCGCAGATAAGAATGGTTGGACGCCAATGATGACAGCGATTGAGGAGGAAAACTTCCAAATTTTTGACAAGATGGTTGATTACTTGGCCCAAGTCGGATCAGACTACGTCCAAGCTCAGAAGGATGTCATTGACCAACGCGATGACGAGGGCATGACAGTGCTCATGACATTATGTGTTGCTACACCAACTCAGGCCTCAGAATCCTCCCTTACGAACTTGCTGCAAAAATTGCGTCCAACTGCCAACATCACCGACAATATCGATCAAACAGCGCTTGACCATGCCATGGCTCTGGCAAAGAAGTTTGACAACGATCCCGCACAGAATATCGCACGGGAGGTGATCAAGTGGTGGCCGGAACAAACTCTTTTACGACAGAACATGGCGAACGAGACCGCATTCGATGATGCCTCCGGCCCACTACTGAATGCCATGGTCAACCGCCTGAAGGGCGACTTCCTTTTGCGAGACAAGCTTCTCTGTTGGCTTGCATTGAAAGTGGAAAGACACGCCACCGCCATTGACATTTTGTCCAATCTTCCTCGTCGCGAGCCCATCCCGGCGCTAAGTTATCAGGATGAATGGACACTAGTTGACTGGGCGATATATCATCGAAAGCCTCGGTTATTGCTAAATTGTCCCCTCTTGATAATTTAGTGACAGATTACGGCACCAACATCATCGAAGAGTTGAAGGAGTTTAATCCAGCTCCATACAAGAAAAGCAATACCGACCGGAAGGACGAATTGACCCCAAGGCAAGTCTTGGACGAAATCGGTGACATTCTAAATTTTCTTCCTCAGATGAGGAGCAAGAACCCCAAGACGCGTTGGAAGGCTTCGTTATCCACCGAGGATATGAGCAAGAGTCTGGATCATTACAACTCAGCAGTCGTCTGGTTTCGCCAACGGGAGCTGGAGGCTTTCAGGTTTCGGAAGGTCGACAAAGTCGTATATGGTGATTTGCCAATCACTGTAATCACACTCGGCCAAATCGAGCAGTCTGATCTGGGATCCGCCGCAGGGTCCATGAAACAAGATCTTTCCGACACTGAAAACACATTTACGTGGGTTCATTTGCCAGCCACCAATGTGAGTAATGCGGGTCGGACTGTGTTTTGGACCAAAATCTGATGATGAATAGATGGACTGGATGAAAGTGAGACACCGGTTTGATTAAGATCCCGGGACGGGCGTAGTACTATTCTCTGGCTAATGCGCTTTTTTACCTAGAACACGGTGGTGAAGATCATGAAAACGCAATCAGACGGAGACCGACGGTATCAGGAGAAGTTGGCGTCATTTCTTCAGGCCAGCTGGATCGAAATCCCTGATAAGACCTCTGCGTCACGATTCATGCGGCCGCGGTACGTCAGAATGCAACCAGAAGGAGTAACAGCACCGAACAGGAACATAACCCAGCGTGAGTGTATAACATACTTGCATAATAGAATGATGAATTCTTACAGTCAATGTATAGAAAAGACAACAGCAGTGCATGCGGCCGGATCGAATCCGGGAGTCATTCCTGAAGACGATGGGAAGACCACAGGCCATGACAGCATTTCTCTTCAATGTCCAGCATCAGCACTTTATGTAAGATTGAACGAATAATCATAACATTCATGGATAATTCTGACTCTATGAACAAGATGCCATTCCTTGTTGTTTCACAGTATGATGAAGGAGAGGTAATCGAACAGCAGAACGACACGACTATGCCACAGCCTTCCGAACGGCGGTATCTTTTCAGCGCTTACAAAGACTCTGTCATCCATGACTCTCCGACACTGGACGAACACTACTATCACTTTGCCGAAGACAAACATTCAGCCGATGATCGAAAAGAACGCAACAGGACCCAGGTGATCTCAAAGCACCTGGCGCCATATGCAGATGAAAAGGACATGCCTAAAACAATCCTGCGTGTCAGCCAGCTTTGGGCATGGACAATTGGAGACAGTCAGTTGAATAAGTTCAGGACAATTGCTTCCTAGTAGTACTAAGTACTCGTACAGAATGGCTAATTACGTCGACATCATGCGCCAAGATGGAGAAAGCTAGCGAGTTCGTGGAAGAAATTCGCGAGCATATTCGTCGTCGAACTGATGACGGGAGTCTCAATGGCGGATTGCGTTCGCCTCAAGAACTGAGCAAAGTCATTGCAGAATATTGCATCGGTTCTTACGAAAGAAAACATAGACTTGAGACTCGGCGTTCTGAGCCCACCAAGCAAGACCAGCAAAGCAAATCGCCGGTGCGCAGCTCGATCCCCCCGCGCATCGAAGAACGATCAATTCGCCAGGTTTTCTCCGATTTTATCAATGAAATTGTTGGCTTAGCTGAATCCGAGTAGATGGATAGAGTCTTTACTGACTCAATCAATAGGGAAGGAAGGAAACAGCTTTGTTTAGCCAGTTCGCCAAACAGCCTGTCGAACTTGACGAGAAACACTCCAGAGCTAAGGACCACTCACTCACAATTGCACAGGTTTTAGGGGCTACTAGGAGAGCGGCCGACCTTCTTTTCCAGATCAAAGACGTCCGTGACGAGTTGCACATTCTAAAAACTATCGCCGACTATCAAGAGAAGGTCCAGACTAGTATAGACAAGGCGATTCATGGTACAAGCAACGCAGCTTTTGACGAGAATATGAAGGCAAAATATGTCAGGAACGACATCGACGAATTGGATACGCTTGCCGACAACATTCAAGAGGCTGTGAGCTAAGAAACAACAATCTTTGTCGTCGCCAGGTTCTAAATTTTGATCGACAGTTGCAAACAACCCTTACTCTTCACGAAAGCGAAATCGCCAATCGTCAGGCCAAAGAAGCCGTGGACCAGGGGAAGAGAGTTATTATATTCACGGTCGTCACTGTCTGGTTTGTAAGTTTTGCCGGCCAACTTCTGACCTCCTGTTTCCTTTGCTAAGAGCCAATCCAGTTGCCTCTTTCGTTCCTCACCAGTCTCTTTGCCTTAGATGTAGAATCCTTTCTCGGCGCACCTTGGTGGTCTCTGGTAGTCATTTGTATGCCCCCCTACCTAACTCATGCCCTGCTTGGTTTCATAGGCTTACATTATCGCTCCAGTGACTGTGCCTTTACCTTTCCTTCTCGTTGCTGTTGGGTATATGTACGATTGAGACATGCGAAAGTTTTATCATGGAAAACACAAGGATCAGACAACACAGCTCTTTAATTCAGCTGCAAACAGAGCGTCGGATAGACCAACTCGCACCGGGAGCCTCCGTCGGAGATTGGCACGGTTCGCTAGAAAGCATGATGGCCAGGATGGAAATAGTCTTGTGTAGACTTAGCCATGAATCCTTTGGGATATTGTCCATCCTCATTTTTGTCAATTCTACTAGACATGCTCAAATCTATACTGAGACTGCAGAACGCACATGGCCATCTGAAGGATGTTCCGCGGTTCATGCGGCCCCCGAAGGTCCCTTCTTACCGAATGACATATTGGCAGACTAGACGGGTGATATTGTACGTGAGTCATGACTCGGTGCTGGTGCTTGTGACTGGAGGCCTTGAAAAGTCTCCGTCCATGCCACGTAAGGTAGACCGGCGAGAATATCCCTGTACTGTTCCAATTGTGGCACGAACACAAGCAGGTGTTCTTATTTGAGAACTTTGAGTAAAAGCTCAGGCCACTTCGCCTCATCTGGATCCAATGTTACTGATCCGATACCGACAATGGCCAGTTCGAACTTTCGGCCTGTGGAACATGCCCTGAAAATAGTCTTCAAACCTCCGAAACCCAATTAAGTTCCTAATGTAGCCGGTCTGGTGGGCTTGCGCAATGGGTCTTGGCAAACAGATGGGATTCAGAGCCGGCATCGCGGTGCCACACATGATTGTCCAAGATTATTTATTCTGCTGCTTTTCCCCGACGGAGTCTGTATTGACTGTCGATTTGGCTATACTCGTCTAATACTTATATACAACAACCTAGCTCAATCCAGGAAATTGTAACCTTCCAATCTCATTACAGAACCAAAAAACAAGATGAAGTTCTCAATCATTGCCGTCGCCCTTTCTCTTTTCGCAGGAAACGCGTACGCACTACACGTAAGTTAAATCACACCGCATATATCTTTCTTCATTCCTTCTTTCTGTGGTTTCTGTCAGCTTCAATTAACTAGAAGTTCTTTCATTCTTGTGCATGTCTGACTCTATTCTGATCAACTTGTCTAATAATATGTTGCAGAGATGCTCTTGCCAGCTTGGGTCGTCGTGTCAGAGCTTTTCTCAGGTTGAAGACAATCAGAGCTGCAGCGCCTTCTGCAAGGCAAGCTTCAACAATGCCAAGACGTGTTGAGCACGTCAAGTGCCGGGGATATAGCAGTCAATATTTGAAGCTACAATAGGAGATGTTGGTTCAGCTTGCTTCCGCGACTTTATTTGATTTCCATTGAAGTTGAGAAATGACTTCCACTTGTGATCTTGATACCACTCAAAATATTTATGCGTCCAGTGTCAGATTGTCTATGAAGCCAGACTCCTTATGGTGTCTTGCAGAGTGAAGACCGGAACAGAACTAGAGTTGAGTCCAGAACAGCACCATTACTGTATCCTCGCACACTGTCACGGCAATTGGAAATCCCCACGCATATGCGCGATTAGAGCGCAGACCAATCAGACGATTGCTTCCGATGCACCCTGTCAGACGGCACCCAGTAAGACTAGGGGAGCATCAGCTTGAACCCCTCTTTTTCCCAAAACCACCGCACAATTTTGCACAAGAACTCGAGCCGGTGCGTCACTGATGTGGCAGCTCTCATTCGGACGTGTACTGTATGTGAGCGCATCCGATGGATGCCTTCCATACTTTCCGGGATATGGCCCTAGCCGTCCATGACTCCGGTTACTGTCCTGGCTGCTACGAGTTCTTCGATTTCTTCCCGCCTCCGAGGACAATCACCACATTCAGTAAAACATTCAACCTCAGGAAACGCAGATTTGTGCAAGAACATTCATCGGCGTGCCAGCTCTGCCGCCACGTTTACAGGTTTCTGAAAGATGGGTATGGGCCGGACTATGATTTGCCGGATAAGCCCGGAGATCAGTATGATGTCCACATCGAGGCATCGAAATGTTTTCTCTCTGGAATGAGCAAAGACCCTTTTTCGAGTCTTGGCTTCAGTTGGAAGTCTTCGCCCAAAGTGCGACCATTGAAGTTGGCCGTCTGGGCTTCAAAAGGCAAGCAAGTCCTTAGGCAACGAGTTGAGCAGCAAGTCTAAGTCTAACTCCGGCAACTGAGAACAGGCACGCCTGCGTCCAGATTGATAACCACTCGGTCACCACTTCTGGATGATGATCCAGCCAAGACCGCAGATCATATAAAAGAATGGTTACACCATTGCATAGAAGGCCATCCAATCTCCAGGCCATGTCTAGGAGAACCCTGCGACGTTGAAGCCGCACCTATGAGTTCGATCGCTGCCAAGGCCGCAAAGCTACCGACACGGGTTCTCTCCATCACTAAGGATCCGGCCAATCATATATCGATTAGACTCATCGAAACAAAAGACTCAGAAGGATCGTACTGCGCTCTTAGCCACTGTTGGGGCCCCGTCAACAAGCAGCCGTTGCGGACAACGCGGCAAAATCTCGAAACTCGGATGACTGACATCCCATTCGATGAACTACCAGCAACGTTTCGGGACGCAGTGTACCCCGTATCAACACTCCAAATCGAGTACTTGTGGATTGACTCCCTTTGTATCGTACAAGATGACCCTAAAGAATGGCTCCGAGAGTCCGAGAACATGGGTTCAATCTATAAGAACGCCACTCTCGTCCTCGCCGCTGCTGGCTCAAGAGACTCGACCGAGGGGCTGTTCATCACGAAACGCCCGCATCCCGAAGTATTCAGCTTGCCATATTCGCCGTATTCTCTGGTGACAGGGAGAGCAGCGTCTTCGCAGGGAGAGTACAACTTGGCGATCCTTCCCCAGGAGCCAACAGCCCCATCATATGGTCCATTACATCAGCGAGCTTGGGCATATCAAGAATGGTACTTCGCCAACCGAAAAGTTCTCTTCATGCCAGGTGGTATCTCTTGGGCATGTTCGCATCGCGAGTACAACGAACAATGGAATTATTCAAAGCCTCAAGTTCTGTCAAGCTCGTGGCTCGCATTGCTGAGCGAGTATACCGGGAAAGTCCTGACTTATCCATCGGATCGGCTGGTCGCAATACGCGGCATCGCGACAGAGACAACCGGAGCATCGAACTTGTTCCGCCATATGTTTACTGATGAAAAAACGGCATCGAGCGAGCAAGATACTTCCGAAGGCACGCCGGCTCTCGAGGTCATCGATTCCATGTTCAAGTTCGGTGTATGGAAAGCACAACTACTCGAACAGCTTCTCTGGCTCCCGATAGAATCGTCAAATGAGGATGAGTACTTACCAGAACTTCCATCATGGTCCTGGGCAGCATCCGGGGGCGGGAAAAGATGGCCCTTGAGTACTCACAACAGTATACCGGTGAGACCGGAGAGCCGGAACGATATCGCGACCCTGGAGTTGCTGGACTCGGGACTGGTGAAGGCGAAGGGTCAACTTCTAAGCGTCGAAATGGCTCCGCTGCAGGATTGCTGTGTCGCGCATCTTTCGGAAGAAGTCAAACACGCCAGCATCGCACCGAGCTTACAGCGATCTGAGAATATTGAGCTGGCCTTTTCAATGCTCAACTCCGACGACCCAGGCAAGAGAATGAGCGACTTTCTAATGCTTAGCCCGCATGATACCAAAGATGGCAAGATTATTGGGGTAGCAAGGCTCGACCGAGATATTCCGACCGAAAACGTCTATTTCCTCGTCATGGCTTCAGTTCGCCGGCCGATATTTGACATATGGTAAGGGAAATTGCCAAACTTTGCTTAAGTACAATTTACTGATTCTGTATCATAAGCAATCTCCATTTCCAGGGCGATGATCTAATACACCGCGCGAGGCGGCAATGTCGTTGCAATACGGATACAGACGTCCAAGCTCACGGCTCATGTCCGACCTGTAGCTCGGTAGATTCCCCTTGATGACCCTATCTACGTGGCACTAATGATCTTCTAGGACGGCTGTACAGACTTCTTAACGACTGGAAGCTGTGACACGGTCTATTGGGGAATTTTGTTGCATCCAGCTGACATTACCTCGACGAGACTGAAACGGGTAGGGATCGCCTTTGCCTATCCAAGTGCTGTCGAGAATCAGAATAGCGACATGGTCATCTCCAGTATTGAGATCGCATAGCCATTTGCAACAGCAACCTCTGGGAACTGAGCGTCATAATGGGAGACTGGCAGATGGCAAGCGTAATGATTTCGGCATCGCCGCGGCTATGGCCCGTGGCTTTGGTCAACATGTAAGACTGCCGCCGCCGGGACACTCGGGGTCCGATTCAATCATAAAACAGGGGTGGAATGCCGAATACAGCATCATTTCGCATCTGAGACATTAAATCAACCTTCAGCGAGGGAGAGAAGTTTTCGTTAGCCAAGACTTTCCGTTGAGGAGTCTGAGATGACGATCTTCCCCCTGCGTAAGTAACACGGCCACCGGTGTAAGCCGTGCCGTCCCGGGCGGGCGCTAGCCCCGGGTTGTTCAGGCCGAAAATGCCGCGATTGGTCCCTTCGCACTTTTAAGCACCATCCGCCCCAGCGGCGAAGCCTTCCCGTCGTGTACCCCTTGCAACGCTGTCAGCCTTGTTCAACGCAGATGTTGCAATCGAATGGTTTTTTTGACTTTAGTCTATGGTTTGTGAGACCTGTCTTGTCATTTGTCAATTGCTGACGAGAGCTCAGTACCGTGGTCGAAGTTTCCCTTGGCGACTGCCTGGTAGGAATAGTGGAATGTGAGCAGTATGCAATTGCCCGCTGATCAGATCACATATCCACCGCTACTCTTGAATCATTATATTCGAGTCCAAGTTTTCAAATCCTTACTGAGGGAAATAGGTCAATAGGTGTTGGTAAAAGATTCTTGCTATGGTGCGCGTGGAAAAAAAAATCAGAATACTACCTTCTTGCCTGTCTGGTACACAGAATAAAGTATCGGTACGCTTGTTAGGAGGCTTAGGTTGGTTCACTTGGCCTCGTCAAATATGGACACAGTACGAATCCTGGCTGTTGTCAGCTTCAAACAGCTACATGGCAACTCCTCACAGGAGCTTCGAGGGAACCAGATCATTGCCTAGTGTCAGTATGCACAATCCATTCGTGTTACATAGCGAAACAGTTGTAAGCTAGCTTGTCTTTGCCACTTAGGGCAGTGTTCTTGGCATCAGGTAATAGGAATGTGGAAGCCCGCGTCTTCTAGATCGTTAGGATCCACGTCAACGAAAGTCAGGTTACCACTGCCTGCTAGAAATGACTAGTCAACGCCTCATGTAAAATCCTCAATGTCAAGAGCAGAATCACTTTTAGAGCTTACATCCGAGACAGCGTTCCTAGAGACACTCATGGGGGGCTATGCTACCTGCCTGCCTGCAGATCAATAGGTCCACTTAGTCCGAGGGAAAGACTACTGCCCTATGATCAACGACTTGGTTCACAGACAATGGGCAAGAAAGAGGTATCCTACGCAGCGAGGTCTAGGATATGGCGAGCTACGCCTTGTGCCAGACGATGCTCCCTGCCGCTACAGGATCTTGTGTCTCGTCCGTGTGCATCCGGCAAAGAGGGGAATCCGAGGCGACGAAACAAAATCGCGAAATTTGTTCTGAAGGATCGCATAGTCTATCCACAGGTTCCACAAGCTCTTCCATCCTGTGAAACAACGGAGCTCCTTCACAGCTATCCGTAGTCAGATACTATCCTGAAGTCTTGCGTCCTCTCATTGAGTAACTTTGACCCAGGATCCCAAAAGCTATATAAACCATCCCTCTCATCACCCCAAGAAGATATTAATCTCCAGACTCAGACAACTCACACTCACATCTACACACTTCAGTATCTTCCAGACCACCGCCTTACTCGGTCCAACCCACATCTCAATACAAAATGCAGTTCTCCGCCATCATCCTCTCCACCGCCGCTCTGCTTGCCACCGGTACCCACGCCTGGACCAAGGACGCCAACGGCGTCTGGGTTGCCAACAACACGTACTACACCATCCGCGGCTGTAAGTTCTTACCTCCAAATCTCCTTTTCAGGCCCGAATCTGTTAAATTGCTAACCCCGGATGTGATATCAGCCACCGTCCACGAGGCCTGCACCACGATGAACACCGAGAGCGTTCACAACAACGGCGCCTTCTGCGCCTACTGGACCAACGGTGTCGGTGGCCAGTTCAAGGGCAGTGAGTTTACACATCCTCGCCTTTTACCATACTTGGGGGCGTTTTCTACGGACCAGATGCTGACAACCAACGCCCTAGAGTGCAAGCACACTGGCAACTCTGTCCTTTGCGTCTAAGAAGCCGATGGGTGAGCTTTTACGAGTGGGGCTGAACAGCCTCTTATTTTCGGGGGGGTGTTCGCTTCTTGTGGCTATCTTGAGAGGAAAGTAGGCGAGTTGGTATTTAGTTTGCACTTTGAACTACGCAGGGCCCTGTTTTTATCAGTCACTCTTTCAGTACATAAAATGAATGGCTTTGCCTTCACTTAACTCAGTTCCATTCCTCGACAGTATTGTGATGTGCTTACACGGGACATACTACAGTCAGAATTTTCTATCCATGACTATTGTCTACACTTTTGTGCTACTCAGACGAATGTTACTAGCCGTGCGGACGAGGAGTGATACTAGGACGACAGCAGTAATAGGTACGGATGCAGCGCTGATAATAATAATAGAGAGAATACTAAAAGTACTCGTCAATGAATGCGGATTATAACTTGCCAGTAGCCCGCCTGGCTGGCTGGAAGCTTCTGGCTCAATTGATTAAATCTAATCATCTTACTGTAGTCTCCCGGAACGCAAAACTTATTTTCTGCAGCTGTTGGGCGACGCTCACGGTGCTGGCATAGGAAAACAGTAAACATTCTCTTTATTTTCCTCCTCTTTCTGTTTCTGGCTGTCGGTTTAAAGCTTCGCATGGCAGGTTTATCGCATGTTGCGAGACCACTAGTAAACTCATTTACACATATTGTTAGCCACAAGGACGTAATTGACAATTCACTCGCTCGATTGCGACGTGGACCTTATCATGGAAGGCGGTCAGCAAGCCTTGACCGGCAGAATATCAGGATAACTTAGCAGGCGGTGAGCAACACGACAGGACACTATCTTGGTCAGGATCGGTGCTCCGAGATTGACGAGCCGGCAACATGGGTTTGCCGAGAACGAAACAAGGCATGCCGCCCGCTCGGGCGAGGATCCCGTTTGGCGGAGGGTACGCCGGAAGCGACATGAAGACGGAGGGGGTGGCAGATGTATCTGCGACGGATGCGACGATCGCGGGCCGGACAGAAATTGGCAGCGGAAGCGCGGTGGTCGGACGGGACCGGAAGAACACCCATCCCCCTGTCTGTGTGAGGACGATCTCCCGACGTCGATGAATCAAAATCCCTTAATTTAGCAGGCTGGGCGAAGCCAGGTCAGCTGCATTAACATTCTGTCCACCGATAGACAGCTGTGCGAGTGGGTGGGCGAATGAGTAAGGTGCGGTGTGCCGTCATGGGCATGAGACTTTTGATATTGTCATGCGGAAGGGACTCGTTGGGTGGTCCCCTTAGCGCCTGAAATGTGAAACAAACGTCAGGACGTCTGATCTTCTTTAGCTTGCTTCGTGCTTCTCTGCATCCATCTGCGCAAAAATAAGAAGCAGAATTCGGGTGACCTTTTTGCTCCGATCGAATCGGCACCTGCACCGCATCGATGGCGGACGGTATGTCGTGCAGGGTGGTGCCGCGAGCGGTGGGTAAGCTGGCACGCTGGGCGTGGGTTTCTGGTGAAATGGCAAAGGGGCTCCAAGGGATCAGTGCATTTGCATGAAGGTCAAAAGTTGGGATTGCCCTGATTAGGTGGTGTAATCGGACCGGGAGCGGCCTGCTTGCAACCGTCATCGTCCGAGGATAGGATTGGAGCTTTTTGTTAGTACAACTAGGTGAGTAGATCTACGGCGGTTGGTTGGGGGGCACTGGCACACTGGGGCTTCTGCAGCGCTCAGTCACGGTTATGGTTCGTTGCGCGTTTGCAGAAGGTAAGAAAACAAAGACGCGTATGCGGTGGGAGGCGGTCTGATTTGATGGACGAGTGAGACATGATGCTGTGATGCTGTTTGGCTGTGTGTTGTGTGTTGCGACTGGGACTGATTTGATTGACCGGGCCGGACGGGGATCTCTCATGGGGAGGAAGGCTGAGGCTGCGGTGCTTTGCATTTCGCATGGCGGGACTACGTAGAGTGACCCTTTCAAGCCTTGCAGGTCCACCGCAGTCTCCATGATCGCCAGCAAGTGCAGCTTTGGAGAGGCAGAAAATGTTGACGTGTTGGGGGCAGAACGGGAGGATTCAAGGTGGTTGAAAGAGTGAAGCTGCAGGCGATAACCTTGCGATGGGAAGCAAATGACGAAGGAGGGGCTCTGGGCTTTGCGGCTTCCTTCCCCCAAGGTGTCTGCTTGACTTCCTTAACAGAAGGGCAGGCATGGCGGTATACAAAAGTGTTAAGGACATTGGAATGTGGATAGAGCGGGTGCGGCGGTACGTATCGTTTGTATGCAGCAGGTGAGTGCCTTACTGCAGCCTGCAGGCAAAAGAGTCACAGTGTGTTGTTGCTTGCCGCTGCTGCAGACGATCCAAAAAAAGCCACCGGCCCCCACTTTCAACATCGCTCCCACCGCTCTCACTGGCTCATTGGAGACTTACATAATACAGAAGTCCAGTTGCCCGTGGTAGCAGACCTTGCCCGATCGGGAATGGCGCACTGCCACGACAAGGGGCGACAGGGGGCAACCCGCAACAGCAACGCACTGCACCACCACACACACCACGCACACACGCCTGACCGACATCAACATTGACCCTTTCCTTTCCTGTCTCGTCCCAGCCATGCCCAATCCCACCACTCCTTAGTCGGTCCTGCGTCCAGTAGTCAGTCAGTCTAGTAGTCCCGTCCAGTCCGTCGCAGTCCCTGACTTGTTTTTGTCGAAGTCAACATCGACAACTGCATTTCACTACCGACGACGACGACAACACGACGAACAACGAACGACCAGCGACGACAATCCACCGGTAAGTCAGGTAAGTCCAGTCGCAGCCTTGACGTTCGCCCACCGCAACACAACCCAAAGGCGGCGCATCGAACACATACAAACCCATCATCGACACCGCCAGCCACCGCGACTATCGACACCACCGACAACGCCTGCATTCTATTCTGTTGCTCCTCCATTTTCGGCCATCGTCTTTTTTTGCTGCCTTGTTACGACGACCCTGCCGACCCGCCACCACAACAAACCACAGAGTCGGTACGTCCGCACTTCCGACCGCACATCGGTTTCGCTGCGACCGCGTCTCTCAATCTGCGCAACCAACAACAAGCTAACGAGAACCTCATAGCACGCATCTTACGACTCTTACGATCATTCTACACAACAATACAATTTTCCTTTGTATATCTTCAACCGCTACTGTTTGCGACCGCATACTTTCCCCGCGCCTTGCACGACCTGCGACAAAAACACACAAAATCCAAAACACCACCATCGCCGAGCTTCACATGCAATCCTTCTGATCACCGAGGCGACGACGTCACAGTAGCAACAGACAGCAACCATGGCAGAGCCACCATCATCGCCGCCCAGCGAGGCGACCAGCGCCGAGGACGCCTTGGCCTGGTACAAGGCTCAGTACGAGGTGCTCGAGGGAGAACTCGCCGAGTTCCGTGAATCCAGCAAGGAGCTGGAGCAAGAGTTGGAGAAGGACATTGAAGCTGCCGAGAAGAGAGAACGCGGCCTGCAGGAGAAGGCCGAGAGCCTCAAGTTCGAGGTAGAGGAGTGGAAGGTGAGATTTCTCCCGCCCGCGACATCTAGGGATGGATGCGATTGTGACGGTAGTGCTGACCCAGTCCGATCTGCAGACAAAATACAAGCAAGCCAAGACGGAAGCAAACTCGGCTCAGAACACACTAGAGAAGGAGATTACCACCCTGCGCGATACCAACAGGACTATGCAGCTAAAGCTGCGCGACATTGAGGTCGCCAACGACGATTTCGAGCGACAGGCGCGAAACACGACATCTTCCCTCGAGGACCTCGAATCGAAATATAACGTTGCGATCGAGCGTGCAGTCATGATGGAGGAGGAAATCAAACTGGGCGAGCAAGAGCGAGAAACCCTGCGCATCGAGGCGCAACGTCTGCGTGAGGAGCTTGCCGATCTCAAGATCGAAGCCGAGCTGCTCCAAGACAAGATCAAGAAGCAAGAGGCCCGCCACTTATCCGCCATTTCTACCGACCTGTCCGTCATGTCGTCGCCCACCTTTGACAAGAACACCGAGCACTCTCCCATCTCGACAGCGAGCTCCCCCATGGTTACAACCCCGCCAGACTCGGAGGCTCTGCCCGCCGCAAAGGCGGAGCTCATGGAACCGCCTTCGCCCCCAATGTCCGACGTCTCTGCATCCGTGCTGAGGAGGACGGTCACCAGGACACCCGCATCGACGACGCGCAAAGTCTCTCGCCTGCCATCCATCGAGAACAGCGTCACCCCGAAGCCCCGATCCTTTACTGCCTCCGTCACAAGCAGCCGACCTACCGGCGGCCGTGTCTCCGGTGCAAACACCACCACACGCACTCCCGCCACTCGTACGGCGCCCCGCTCAACCTCTCAGCGCATGCCTACCTCCAACTCGCTCAGCCACATCCGATCACTCACCGCGCAAATGCAGCGTCTGGAAGCTCGTGTCCACAATGCTCGATCAAAGCTTCCTGCACCCGTCACGACGCCGCCCCGCTCCTCGCCTCGATCTTCAGTCAATGGAGTCCACAGTGTGCCTTCGACGGTTACGATCCGCTCTCGCAAGCGCCCAACGGGCTCCACCGCTTCTTTAGTGCGGGGTGACGAAACACCATCCAACTTCTCTGCCAGCACAACATCAAAGCATGTGCCCCGCCTTAGTACGTCGGGTGTCAGCAGGTTGTCGTTCGGTCCCCTGCCCAACCGGAATCCCAACGCCGGTCACGACAATGACTCAATCTCCCGGCCGAGTTCGCGGGCTAGCACATCCTACGCCCGGCCGTCAAGTCGCACCGACATGGCCCCTCCTCGTCCTATTAGCCGTACCAGCATGTCAGGTACTAGGACACCTTTGGGACGCCCCCGAAGCTCTCTGGGTGACTCTCTGAGGAGCAGCGTCCGCGGCCACGGAAGGTCAATTAGTGTGAGCCACCACCGCATGGAAATGCCAGAAGATGACGAGGATGAATACCGCACACCCAGCAGGCGAGGCACATATTCCCGCCTCGAGGCTGACAGTTCCGTGAGTGGCATCCCCATGCCCACCAGCGGCATTCCGATGCCAAGCAGCCGACGCCAGAGCGGAGGCAGTGTGTCTGGCAGGCGAAGCTCCATGGGCCTGAGGAGTTCAAGAATTGGACCCCAGGACCTGGTCGAGGAGGAGACGTACTAAAGTTGAAAGCGTTGCTTAAACATCTCGAGGCGAGCAGAATTGATACCACAGGAGGCGGAACTCGTGTTTTTGATTACTTCTACTACCTTTAGAGTCGTGCAACATAGCATGGCGGGGAGACGGTGCGAGCACAGCGAAGGCGCCCAAACATTACCATTATTCTATCCTTTTTTCGAATTGGAAGACCGACAAGAGAAAGAAAGTCGTCTTCAGTTTACAAACCCAACTTTCCTTTGTTTCCAACCAAACCAAACCCATTCTTGTTTATGATGATTACGGGGGCCGGGGTCCGGCGTGGATATATGCATTAGGGCATTGGTATGATTATGAGTTTGGACGGGAGCATGGCGGTGCCGGGGTTTATTGTGCTTGCGGGCCTTTACACTTATTCCCACTCCCATTCCGTTTTACCACACCTGGTCTGAATATACTGGATTTTAATGCCCCGACCTGGTGGTCTGCTATGTTCGACGTGACTCAGGATGAGGCTGTTGTGACCATGACGACACAACAGTACAAATAACACAACCTGCCTTTGCGAAACTTTTCCCAGTATGACGGGGTTGTTAGCGTCTGGAAATAGAGAAGATGGCTTACACGACAGACATCTGCGATGTGACCACTGACCGCTTTTTATTGTCATCGCGGGATGTGACATTCATGTTGGATGGCCCAATCCTTTGAACATTCGTGGGCTGCTTGAAGTACCTTGCTATCTGAACCAACCAACACGCAAACCCGCCGTCGTCAGGCAGCCATGGTGACATTTTCCCCCAGGTCCCATCTCTCCTTGCAACCTATGCCGAATTTCCTCTCCCAGATGCCCAGTTGTCAGTCAATTCCGTCAAATTTAGCCATGCCCATCGACGTCATGCCCGCTGCCCGTCCCACAATGGTAGAGCAAGATCTAGACATCGACCCTTTGCTGCAATTTCGATGATTAAAGGGACTACTCAAAACATGACACAGCCCCATCTGCTGCCAGGTTCTGTGGTCTTCGAATCAACGTCTTCGCCTGGATCGACGCCATGAAATATCAGAAACCATCGCTTCCGGTAGTCATGGTCATCCATGTCCTCCAAACTCTTCTCGTATCGCCGAAACTCTTCCCGGCCCTCTTCCACGGACTTGGGGATGTCGGCGCAGTCCTCTATCTGTGGATAGAACGTAGCCCCCAACCCCTTCAACGCTTCGCACTTCTCGTCCATCGTCAGCACCCGGTGCATGACCCGATTCCACTCCGTCGGCCGTTGCGGGAGCGAAAGCTTCTGGCCGTGGCGGAAGGAGCCTCGGTCCGGGACGTACGTGGCCACCCACATGCCGCCCCCGGCGGACGCAGACGGGTAGCCGACGTACACGTCCGGGGGCATGTGGAAGTCGTAGACGGTGCTGTTGTCGAGACGTTCCTGGTGTCTCGCGTAAGTTGCCCAGTCGGGCCACCAGTGGCCGCCGAGACGGAGCATGCGCTGCGCCAGGTCGTCCTCTTGGCTCTTGGAGAAGGAGGAAAATTTGGTATCGTGGGTGCGGGGGAGATTGAGGTGCTGCAGGTCTATGGATGATGGGGTCGAGATGACGATACCTCCTAGAGAAGGGTGGGATACGAGGTATCCTGGGCCACCGGTGAAGATGTTGGACCTCATGCAGTCCTGTGGGTGCTGGTATTGCGGGTCTACGATGTCGTCGCATATCTCCAGGTCGTCATCCATGGTGTCGTGCTCGCGAAGATGGTTTTCAGCGTAATCCTTCGGTTGAAGCTGAGATAGTGAGCAGAGAATATGGATTCATTAGCAGTCTTATCAACAGTCAGAGAAGGTCCGGAGTGACATGCAACGTTATGAGTTCTGCCTAGATGTCCAACCATGTTTCCAGCGTTTCCCTGTCCTCGCACCACAAGGCAGCAAACATGTTCACCCACGTGACCAGGTCTGTTGGTCTGCTCGCCGCTCCAACAACAGGTTTCGGCGCCAAACAGATCATCAGCTATGGGCTGAAACCAGATTCTTCACCAGTGAACCCCGACGACGCAAGTCCAACTCTCGCTGACCTCTTAAACAACGGACGTCCACACCATGGAAGTATGCTACGACGCATCAGACCCTCTCTACTACCCCCCAACCCCTCCCAAGCGGTCCGACTTCTTCGACGGGGTAGGCCACCTCGCCGTCCGCCCCAGCACAGGCGGCATCGTAGTATCCCACCCCTCCGCCGTCGACCTCGTCTACCTCGACCTCCCCCGCACCCACGACACCTGCACCTCCACGCCCGCCGTCGAAGACGCCCTCGCAACGCGCATGCTCCGTCTCGGGGCGCCCTGGTGGCCTAGCTGGGCGACCTACGTCCGCCACGGGAAGCGCCTCGACGACGAGGTGATGTACGACTTTCACCACCCGCCGCGCACGCACGTCGGGTACCCTTCCACCGGCGGTGTGTGGGTTGTGCGGTTCACGGCGGACATGCCGGGGGTGATTGTCACCCATGCCGACGGCTGGTCGAGCGAGCCTAGGCGGACGTTCCCCGTGACGCCGGAGGGGTGGTACAGGAGGATGAGCATGGTGTTGAGCATGGATGAGAAGTGTGAGGTCATACGGGACTTTGGCGGGGTGTTCTTTGAGAGGGTGGAGGAGTGCGGGTACATTGCGACGGACCTGGAGGGTGGCAGGGAGATGTTTGGGAGGTTTGAGCCTTTGTTGAGGAGGATGGAGGATGATGGGTATGCCTACAATTGGCGGACTGTCCCGCGAGAGAGGTATGGAGATGAACCTGAAAGCGACGATGTCGAGCGTGGTAAAGAGACTGATTTGAGAGACGGCCGGAGGGGCTGTGTGGTCTCTTGAAGAAACAGATGTTTATTTACAAGGTCGCCTTGAAGCATAAGAGACCTTGGACAATAAAGGGGGCTTGGGGTGTTTCAATTTGCTAATTCGCAATACCTGGGAGTTCATTTGACGGAAATGCCTCTTGAGGGCCCTATTCAATAATGAGGATTCAAAATTCAGAATCACTTAGTAGTTGACCCTTTTCAGACAGTCATTCATGCAGAAACCGAGAACTCCCCAGCCAAGAGCTATCACAACACGCTGGTTCAATAACTTTTCTCTTTCATCGCCTTAATTTGGAGTATGACTGGGAGTGTAGGAGATATGGTGATGGGCATCAAGTTCAACTGGGGCTGAGACCAAGCAGATCAAGGCTTCTGGGATAATCACGTTGCAACTAAGAAACAATAATTCAATTGTATTCTGCTCTCGAGATTCACGATGTGCGTGTCCAGGATATGTGGCGCTCTGACGGAGCTTGTGAAGTTAAAATCAATTCACCACAAGCCATGTCTTTTCAACTCAGGACGATTGCTTTTCTCCACGTTGATAAGTGCATTATTGCCAAGGAACCTGTTAGACTTATTTTTTTGACAAGATCCATGTAAAACGGGTAACCGACTGTTCTGTACAATTATCACGTTGCTTAAATGTGTTTACAAGATAAATAACCCACTTAACACCAGAGGGTGTAATTGAAGTATCTCTTTATTATAATACGATATATAATAAGCTATAAGGTAATAGTAAGACTGAATACTAGTGAAAAGAATAGGCCGTAGAATACCTGCAAAGTCACGATATCCGTGAACAGTTGATAAGGTAGGATGGGGATGCAGGACACGAATGGACAATGTCCTGCATGCTCCGGAACTTGCCGCCCCAGCCTCATTGAGCCACAGCGACTCGGAGACACCCTCACCTCATAAGGTATGTAACCCTGCTGTGTGTACCAGGAGCCATGAGCTTAATATGTACCTTAGATGTGTCTAGAACTTAATCATCATTCGACCTGTAGAAATTGATCTGTACGACACGACAATAATGATTATGATCAGCTTCTTCCGGCTTAGCTAACGTCTCGTTCGTGGGACTCGATTCCCGTTTCTAGTCGGCCGGACTTTACTGGTACATCTTCGGGAGACATTGACTCCGATCTAAGAATAGGGACTGCCTTAGACTGGCTGGTTCACACGTTCTTCGCATGTGAGTGTAAAACCGCTACGCCCTAAATGCGGCACTTGGCAGGATGCAGGAACCGGATCCACGTCATCGGTCCTGCTTGTTTGTTTCATTGCGGCTCTTGCACTAGCCACAGCGGACAACGTTCGGCCAAGTCACTTGGAGTCGAGAACAAGCGGGTCATCTAGTCGAGGCTCGTGCGAGCCAACTAGGCAGCCTCAGGTCTCATACCTACGTTAACTGAACGCCGTTCATCAGACAAAAAATGAGTTGCGGAGTGCGTATGTGAGCGCAAACGAGTCCATCCGAGCCTCGGAACCTGACGGCCCAAGGCGTCGACTTCGTCCCCTGCCACGGGGGCCATGCCATCTGGAAGACCGGTTTTGTTTGGCTAATGTGTCGTGCAGACCAGGCTGACTACATGGACGCACGCACCTGCAAGGTCAGTTCGGACGGATGAGCTAAGACCGGCGTCCAAAGCCGCTCGAGACACGACGCAGTCTGTAGGTAGTCGTCCTACTGCAGGCACGGAGCCATGCGGCTCGTTCACCAGGGAGTGGGGGCGTATGCCTCTCAGCTTCAAGTCATGGCCAGGGGAGGAGAGGACGTCGTATTTGTAGATGGAGAAGCCTCCCTTTCGCCATGTACCCATTGGGAGTGGATCTTCACGTCCAAACCATGCCGCTGCTTGGGTAGGCAGAGGCAAGATGCCTCACCGTCAATGACCGGTGTCACAGGTTCAAGATGAAGTGGGAGCTTGGCTATTCTTGGGGGCAGAACAGAGAAAGCGCACCATGGTCGGTAGTTCTACGCAAACTTGAAGGGTAGGTATCATCCAATCACGAATACCGTCCGTCGTTTGTTGTAGGAGACGGTGGATGCCGATTTGAGGTGGGCGTATCAGCTTGTGCGCAGAGGGTCCCCAGCTTTGACAGGATCGGATCTGCTCGCCCGTCTTTAGTGCGTGTAAGCGTATCTCTGTAGGGAGCTAGCGTAGCATCCTCTATCCATACGAGGCGCCGAGGACAGGACGAGCTAGGGGTCAAAGCTCGGGGGTTCTCTTGCTTTGGGGCGTTCGGTAGACACAACCATCTGGGGTGTGATGGGGGCAGACGTTGTTAAAGGGTGGGATATGGACAAACGGAAGTCCGGGCGGTGGTGTCAACGAAGCTGACGGCTGCGTTGCTGTGGATGCGGTGGGCGGTCTGTAGGAACTGGCCCGGGATGTTGACCTCGGCGACAGGAGGATGATGGGAGAAGGGAGGTTTCGGCTTCGGAGCGGCAGTAGCGGTAGTGGTAGCCGCAGCGGCAAGAGGTAACACGGATGCGTCCAGGCTGCAGAAAGGCATGCTAATTAGCGCGGAAGACTCTGTATCCGAAGTTGAGTTGGGAGACAGCAAACAGGGTTGAGGGAGCGAAGTTGAGAGCGGGAGAAGCAGGAACATGGGAGCCGGTTGGCGTTCGTCCGCAGCCAAGGTCTCTCAATGGTTCGGCGGGCTCACGTCGTTGGCTGCACCGCTGCAGATGGGTCAATGGCAGGCCGGGTGGCCGATGTTGCTGCTGCCGTGGCGGCGCTGCACGGTCTCCACGCCCGCAGATGGACGGACAAGATGTTGGGGATCTGCGGGTGGAGAAGCTCTGCTTTTGGTCGGGCGCGGGTTGGCGATTTTTTTTCTGCGGCGCTCTGTGTTTTCCCCCCCTTCGAGGTGGGGGGACCTGTTTATTTTCGTCCGCCTCCCATTGGCTTAGCATGCACCCCTGGCATTTCTGGAAGGGACCCATCGAAGAGGACCCCCAAATTGTGTCCCAAAATCCCAATTGTTGGGGGAGCGAGATGACAAGCCCATCGCCATCGTGGATCTGTATGAAATGAGAAAATTCAGCCTGGCTTTATTGAAAGCCAACCACCAACCCCCGCTGGACACGGTGACCCGGCCCCTTATCGGGCTGGCCTCTTCCACTTGTCTCGCAACGGAGCCGTTCGAAGCCGATAGGAGCTTCTCCCCAAAACCTTGAACCTGGAGAATTCAAGTTGGGGGTTCTGAACAGCGGAAAGAGACTTTTGGCGCTGTTCATTCAAAGTGCTTGTCTGAGACACGCAGTCTAAACAGCGCAGTTGGACCTCGAACCTGCCACTTGGGCCAATTAATGGTGCGTTTGATCCGGCCTACCGTTGGCTGCTGGCTTTTGGGCTTGAGATCGACGTTCGACTTTCGTCGTCCAGCACAGTAAAAGCCTGGGATGTGCCCGCTGCTGCTGAGGGACTAGCGGAAACTGATGGTCGTCCCCGGACGGAGAACCGGCGAGGCTAGGCGGTTTAGAGGTGCGTAAGCGAGTAGACGGTTACTGTAGGTTGTTGAGGCTTGCACCCCTGACAACACTTGGCTGACCGCCTGCGCAATCGGGACTGGACTGGAGGGGTGTGCTGCGTAGCTGATGGAGATTTGTGATGAAACTTGGAGGGCCTTGCTGCCCAGTGGCCAGTGCCCGCCTGGTGAGATCTCGGGGCCGATGAAGACGGGATGCCAAATGCCAATGGGGGCAGAATGCGATGCGCGCATGGCCAGGTCGGGCATGCTGGCCACTGGGCCTGGTCGCTCGCCCGGTGGGTGCTGGGTCGGAGATGTCGACTCGTGGACGTCGGGTCGGGTCTGGGTGTAATTATACGGCGGTGACGATCGGTGTCTAACAGTCGGTGGTGCGGCGTCAGTGTGTAACGTGTCGTCCTGCGAGCAATGTGCGACTGAGAGCGCAACTGTCTCTGGCAGCGCCTTCGGACATTGCCTGGGACAGGCCGTCGGTGTTCGGTGGTGGCAAGCGTGCTGACCGATCCATCTACGCGATGTATCTCGATGTACTGGTGGTGCACACAGAGCTATCGAACCGGGCCGGCATCATCCAGCAGCAGTGCAGTCCCGATTCGGGGCTGTCGCTGAAGAACGACGGCTCACAACGGGAGGCACGAGACCAAGTCGAGGGAGAACTAGAGCTGGTCTGGATCTGAATTATGTGTGGTTGTTGACTTTTGGTCCGTCGGTGACGAAGAGTTGAAGTGCGACTTCTCAAAACTTCACCAGGAAGACATCGCCAATGACGGAAACGGCAGAGCACTGAAGAGGGAGCTTTGGCGCGTTGATTCGCAGCTGCCTATCGATAACGTCCCGAAGGCTGCAGGTGGATCTCCCGAGCTGCAAAGAACGAGCTTTGATTGGCGAAATAAGCACCTTGCTGGCCGAGATCTGAAAAAATTCCAGCAAGCAGCAACGGCACGGCAGAAACCCCTGGGGGGCAGGGGCCATGGCAGGGTACGTATCCCGCCCATGCGGCATCGGTACCTGAAGCCCTGGCTAGTTCTAGGCGTTGGTCGATGTATCTTTCGCAACTTGGTGCTGGTGGATCAAGGGATGCTGCAGGTTGACGTTTGTTCCCTCTCGAGTTCTCAACTTTTTTTTTTTCTTCCCCCTCGTCGTCTCTGTTGTCTTGCTTGGGGTTTGGGGTTTCCAATGCGGCCATGGCTCAGCCGGCAGAGCGAGAATTTGGGGCTGATCAACTCTGAATATTGCCAACCTGGCTCAACCCGTGGCCGAGATTAGGCTAGGCAGGTCGCGGGAAACGCAAGGAGCTGGAGACAGAGCTCTGGAGAAGTTGAGATGAGAGGCGCGAGCTTGGAGAGACATGGACAAGGACTGTTGCAGCCCGCTGGTCCGCCACTCCCACGCCCACGCCCACGCCCACCACCACACTCAGTGACGCCCAGCCCAGCCAGGAGCTTCCCCAACACCCCGGCCATTGGTTGAGGGAGGGGATTTGAATTGATTGATGCTGGATGGACGGATGGATGGACGGGTGGAAGGGGGCCGCATATTCCAACAATGCAAAGGTGCTAAAAGCTGTGAGCGCAAGCTGTAGGGCCGTTGATGTGGGCAAGGCGTCGGCCAATGTTTTTTTTTCTTCACTTGGGAGGGAAGAAGCAGCACTTGCGCAGGACGAGATGCACATACCCAACATCAGCAGCATCGGTCGTCTCTGCACACACACAGACTCGACCAAGCCCCCCGTTGCTGGGTGTGCCTGATGTTCTACTGACTGCTGCCAGGAGAGAGCACGGCACCGGTAGAAGCAGAAACGGAGCCAAGGCGGGGGCTCTTGGGCTGGCGTCTGGTCTGGTCGGGTCTCAAGATGGCGATGCGTGGGAGATTTTGGCGGAGGATGAGGACGGGACTCAGGACGACGATCTGGTCTTGTCAGTGGAAGGAGTCCGTCGCCCGGTGGAAAGAGGTACTTGGGAAAGGTACCCGACAGAAGGCGCCGATGCAAGTACCTCGATCGGGAACCTGATGTACCTTACCTGCCTTCTCTGGCGCCTTGCTTGCTTTCTTTCCATCTACACGGCATGCGCCACGGGAAAGAGCATCTCAGACCTGCCTCACTCAGACCTTCCAGCTGTGATCCTTCCTTGCCTTGCCTCGCCTTACCGCACTTGCGTGCTTTCCTCGAGGTAGGTTTCCGTAAGGTAAGGTGCACATTGTCTTGGTAACCGCCTGCCTCAAGCATCGTGGACCGAATATAACAGCCAGGTGCGCCTTCGTCGCTCCTTCCATCTGCGCGACCCAGCATCTTCTTTCCTCTCCTTCTCTCCCCTCGTCCCCGGCGCTGTCCGTAATCTTCATCGTGCCTCCCACCGAACCTCTCCTCCTTCTTGACCGAAAAGAGGCAGAGCGACAACAAAAGCCCCCCCGGCCGGCGGCAGTGTCGAGGGAAATTTAATTCGCCCACTTACATATTCCAAGTACGGAAATCCCACTGTCACTCTCACTCAGCACGTCACCCCAATCTCACCTCCCAACACACGCTATTACGACCCAAATCAGCCCTTCCCGGCACCCAATTTTTTTTTTGTCCAGTCCCGATATACCTCCATCTCCAGAAAAAGGTACTTCCATACGTGACATCTGTCAGCTCCAACAACCCCGGTCACCAAAGTCACTTCCCCCTGCACTTGCACTCTCACATTCCCTCAACTCAACCCCGGAACACCCGTCAAACTCCTTGTCCCCAGCAGCACCGTCCACGCATTTCCAGTTCAGCAGTCCACACCAACAATCCACTTCATCCCAAAAAGTCCAGTCCACAGACGCAGTCCCTCTCGCCCCGAATACAATAACACCACGCTTCTCCCTCACCATCCTGACAGTGGCTCCCCTTCTCTGCTCCTCTTTCCCACTCTCTCCCTTCCATTCTCCCTTTTCTGACACTCTTGTTTTTATAGAACTTCTGTCCTAGCCACAAGACAGAATAAGGAAGCTCTTGTCTCACAAAGCTTCCCAAATCAACCAGGTACGTCGTGGAGTTGATGTCGCTGGGCTGGTAATAGTCAGCCAGTGGCTGTTGGCTGCCCTGCAGACCGAAACGCACCCCTCGCTCGCGGTTCCCTAGCCCATGGTCCAGCCTGTCGCTGTGTCTCCCGCCGCACCGCTATCCCTCACAAATGTTCTGCCGCGGCGGCGATCGCACCCCTGGCATTCCCCCCATTTTCCCCTCCTGCGTCGCTGCCGGTGGTCTCTGCTTCCCCAACAAGAAACTTTTTGTGGTTTGGTGGCTAACATGATACTTTCCCGCCTTTTCTAGAGACCCGAACAATCTCTGTCCTACAACTCCGTCAAACCATTGCTCTGCGAATACCCCGTTCTGTTTAATTGCAGAGCCCGACTACACGAATTAATCTCCTGCTCGAATCTTCCCCCTTCGAGCAACCTCCCCCGACTCGCGTCTTCTGCCGAATTAAGCTCCTGGAGCTCACCCGATTCATGACGGTCACCCCCTAAGATACCCGCAACATCTCCTCTCCACACACCGCAATCATGACCGAAATCACAGCAGCCAACGGCTCCGGCCGGACCGTACCCCACGTCAACGGCAAGGCGACGTACGCCGAGAAGCACAAGATCGCCGACCACTTCATCGGAGGCAACAAGCTGGCCAACGCCCCGGCCTCAAAGGTCAAGGACTTTGTCGCCCAGCAAGACGGTCACACCGTCATCACCAACGTGCGTAGAGATCCGTGCCCCGTGATTCCGTAGCGAGCGTAGACCGGAGAAGCTGACGAGGTGGGCATACAGGTTCTGATCGCCAACAACGGTATCGCCGCCGTCAAGGAGATTCGTTCGGTGCGAAAATGGGCTTACGAGACATTCGGCGACGAGAGAGCCATTCAGTTCACTGTCATGGCTACCCCCGAAGATTTGGCTGCCAACGCCGATTACATCCGTATGGCTGACCACTACGTCGAAGTCCCCGGTGGCACCAACAACCACAACTACGCCAACGTAGACCTGATTGTTGATATTGCTGAGCGTATGAACGTTCACGCTGTTTGGGCCGGATGGTGAATATTCCCGCGATCCTTTGAAGTCGATAATCGCTGACATAGCTTTCCCAGGGGTCACGCATCCGAGAACCCCAAGCTCCCCGAGTCACTCGCCGCCTCTCCCAAGAAGATTGTCTTCATCGGTCCCCCAGGATCTGCGATGCGATCTCTTGGTGACAAGATCTCCTCAACAATCGTTGCACAGCACGCCGAAGTGCCTTGCATTCCCTGGTCAGGAACCGGTGTTGATGAGGTCGAGGTGGATAGCCAGGGCATCGTCACCGTTGCCGACAAGATCTACGCCAAGGGTTGCGTTACCTCGTGGCAGGAGGGTCTGGAGAAGGCCAAGTCCATCGGCTTCCCCGTCATGATCAAGGCGTCCGAAGGTGGTGGTGGTAAGGGTATCCGCAAGGCCCTCTCCGAGGAAGGTTTCGAGCAACTCTACAAGGCCGCTGCGAGCGAAATTCCGGGTTCGCCCATCTTCATCATGAAGTTGGCTGGCAACGCGAGACATTTGGAGGTCCAGCTGCTCGCTGATCAGTACGGCAACAACATCTCGCTGTTTGGCAGAGATTGTTCCGTTCAGCGTCGCCACCAGAAGATTATCGAGGAGGCTCCCGTCACCATTGCCAAGGATATCACCTTCAAGGCCATGGAGGAGGCTGCCGTCCGTCTTGGTAGACTCGTCGGTTACGTTTCGGCCGGTACCGTCGAGTACCTGTACTCGCACGCCGACGACAAGTTCTACTTCCTCGAGCTTAACCCTCGTCTCCAGGTCGAGCATCCTACCACCGAAATGGTCAGCGGTGTCAACCTGCCCGCTGCTCAGCTCCAGGTTGCCATGGGTATTCCCCTGCACCGAATCAGGGACATCCGTCTTCTGTACGGCGTTGATCCCAGGACATCCACCGAGATCGACTTCGAGTTCAAGCACGAGGGCAGCGAGAAGACGCAGCGTCGCCCCAGACCTAAGGGTCACACCACTGCCTGCAGAATTACCTCTGAGGACCCCGGTGAAGGCTTCAAGCCCTCCAACGGTGTTATGCACGATCTGAACTTCAGGAGTAGTTCCAACGTCTGGGGTTACTTCTCTGTCAGTACCGCATCCAGTATCCACAGTTTCTCAGACTCCCAATTCGGTCACATTTTCGCCTATGGTGAGAACCGTGCTGCTTCCAGAAAGCACATGGTTGTTGCTTTGAAGGAACTGAGCATTCGTGGTGACTTCAGGACGACCGTTGAGTACCTTATCAAGCTTTTGGAGACTGAGGCTTTCGAGGACAACACCATCACCACTGGCTGGCTCGACGAGCTCATCACCAAGAAGTTGACTGCCGAGCGTCCCGATCCCATGCTGGCTGTCGTGTGCGGTGCCGTTACCAAGGCTCACCTTGCTAGCGAGGACTGCATGACTGAGTACCGCACCAGCTTGGAGAAGGGCCAGGTTCCTTCCAAGGACATTCTCAAGACCGTTTTCGCGATTGACTTCATTTACGAGGGCTTCCGCTACAAGTTCACTGCTACCCGTGCCAGCACGGACGCCTACCACCTTTTCATCAACGGCTCCAAGTGCTCCGTCGGTGTCCGTGTTCTCAGTGATGGTGGTCTCCTGATCCTGTTGGACGGCCGCAGTCACAGTGTCTACTGGAAGGAGGAGGTCGGCGCCACTCGTTTGTCCGTAGATGGCAAGACTTGCTTGCTCGAGCAGGAGAACGACCCCACTCAGCTCCGCACTCCCTCCCCCGGTAAGCTCGTCAAGTACCTCGTCGAGAACGGTGAGCACGTCAAGGCTGGTCAGAGCTTCGCCGAGGTTGAGGTCATGAAGATGTACATGCCTTTGATCGCCGCTGAGGATGGTATCGTACAGCTTATCAAGCAGCCGGGAGCTACTCTCGAGGCTGGAGATATTCTGGGTATTCTTGCCCTGGATGACCCCAGCCGCGTCAAGCAGGCTCAGCCCTTCGTTGGTCAGCTCCCCACCTACGGAGAGCCCGTTGCCGTTGGTACCAAGCCCGCACAGAGATTTGCTGTCTTGCACAACACCCTCAAGAACATTCTGCTCGGCTACGACAACTCCGTCATCATGGCTGCGACCCTCAAGGAGCTAATCGAGGTTCTCCGCAACCCCGAGCTGCCCTACAGCGAGTGGAACGCTCAGTTCGCTGCCCTCCACAGCCGTATGCCGCAGAAGCTCGACAGCCAGTTCTCCCAGATCGTCGACCGCGCCAAGGCTCGTCACGCAGAGTTCCCCGCTAAGGCTCTGCAGAAGGCTTTCCTCAAGTTCCTTGACGAGCATGTCGCTGCTGGTGATGCGGACCAACTCAAGGCTACTCTGGCTCCCTTGACAGAGTGTCTTGACTCCTGGGCTGAGGGCCAGAAGGGCCACGAGCTGAACGTCATCAAGAACCTCTTGGCTTCTTACATCGACATCGAGCGCCTCTTTACTGGCCACGGCACTCAGGAGGACAGTGTTATCCTCAAGCTTCGTGACCAGAACAAGGATGACATCCGCAAGGTTGTCCAGACTGTCCTGTCCCACAGCCGTGTTGGTGCCAAGAGCTCTCTGATCCTTGCGATCCTCGAGGAGTACCGTCCCAACAAGCCCAACGTTGGAAACATCGCCAAGTACCTCCGCCCTGCTCTGCAGCAGTTGACTGAGCTCCAGTCCTCTCGCACGACCTCCAAGGTCTCCCTGAAGGCCCGTGAGATCATGATCCAGTGCTCTCTGCCCTCCCTCGAGGAGCGCACTGCTCAGATGGAGCACATTCTCCGTTCCTCTGTCGTCGAGTCGCGCTACGGTGAGGCTGCCTGGGATCACCGTGAACCCAGCCTTGATGTCATCAAGGAGGTTGTTGACTCAAAGTACACTGTCTTCGACGTTTTGACTCTGTTCTTCGCTCACGAGGATCCCTGGGTCTCCCTCGCTGCCCTTGAGGTCTATGTCCGCCGTGCCTACCGTGCGTACATTCTCAAGCAGATTGAGTACCACTCCGATGAGACCGACACTCCCCTTTTCTGCACTTGGGACTTTGCTCTTCGCAAGATTGGCCAGAGCGAGTATGGTCTGCCCCTGCAGTCTGCTGCTCCCTCTTCTCCGGCCACTCCCAGCGGCGGCTCTTTCGACTTCAAGCGCATCCACTCCATCAGCGACATGTCCTACCTCAACCACAAGTGGGACTCCGAGCCTAACCGCAAGGGTGTCATCGTCCCCGTCAAGTACCTCGACGACGCTGAGGATCTGCTCGGCAAGGCTCTCGAGACCCTTGCTGTCTCTGATAAGGCTAGGAAGCGCAGCACGCCTGGCCTCATTCCTGACCTGAGTGGCAAGCGTAAGCCTGCTACCCCGAAGGTCGACACTGACGAGCTTTCCGCCGTCATCAATGTCGCCGTCAGGGACTCTGAGAGTCAGAGTGACCAGGAGATCCTGTCTCGCATCGTCCCCATCGTAGAGCAGTTCAAGGAGGAGCTTCTGTCCCGCAATGTCCGCCGCATCACCTTCATCTGCGGTCGCAACGACGGTTCTTACCCCGGCTACTACACTTTCCGTGGCCCCGAGTACATCGAGGATGACAGCATTCGTCACAGTGAGCCCGCTCTTGCTTTCCAGCTTGAGCTCGGCCGTCTGGCCAAGTTCCACATCAAGCCCGTCTTCACCGAGAACAAGAACATTCACGTCTACGAGGGTATTGGCAAGGCTGTTGATGGCGACAAGCGCTACTTCACCCGCGCCGTCATTCGTCCCGGCCGCCTCCGCGACGAGATCCCCACTGCCGAGTACCTCATTTCCGAGGCTGACCGCGTTATCAATGACATCTTCGATGCCCTTGAGATTATCGGCAACAACAACTCCGATTTGAACCAGGTCTTCATCAACTTCACTCCCGTCTTCCAGCTTCATCCCTCGGAGGTCGAGCAGAGCCTTCAGGGCTTCCTGGACCGCTTCGGTGCCCGTGCTTGGCGTCTTCGTGTCGCTCAGGTCGAGATCCGCATTATCTGCACCGACCCTCAGACCGGCGTGCCCTACCCTCTGCGTGTCATCATCACCAACACCTCTGGTTACGTGGTTGATGTCGACATCTACGCCGAGCGCAAGTCTGAGAAGGGCGAGTGGGTCTTCAACTCCATCGGTGGCACCAAGGAGAAGGGTCCCATGCACTTGCTGCCTGTCTCAACTCCTTACGCCACTAAGAACCCTCTGCAGCCCAAGCGTTACAAGGCTCACCTGATGGGTACCCAGTACGTCTACGATTTCCCTGAGCTCTTCCGCCAGGCCATCCAGAACACTTGGACCCAGATGGTCAAGAAGCACAGCCAGCTTGGTGCCCAGCAGCCCAAGGCTGGTGAGTGCGTCTCCTACACCGAGCTTGTCCTTGATGACAAGGACAACCTCCAGGAGGTCAACCGCGAGCCGGGCACCAACACTTGCGGTATGGTTGGTTGGATCTTCAACGCCAAGACCCCTGAGTATCCTAAGGGTCGCAAGTTCATTGTTGTCGCCAACGATATTACCTACATGATTGGTTCCTTCGGACCCAAGGAGGATAACTTCTTCTACAAGTGCACTGAGCTTGCCCGCAAGCTGGGTATCCCCCGCATCTACCTTTCCGCCAACTCTGGTGCTCGTCTTGGTGTCGCCAACGAGCTCATGCCTTACTTCAAGGTTGCGTGGAACGATGCCAACAAGCAGGATTCCGGCTTCAAGTACTTGTACCTTGACGAGGAGGCTAAGAAGCGTTTCGCCAAGGATGTCATCACGGAGGAAGTTTCCGAGGATGGCGAGAAGCGCCACAAGATTGTCACCATCGTCGGTTCCGAGGATGGTCTCGGTGTCGAGTGTCTGAGAGGTTCTGGTCTCATTGCCGGTGCCACCAGCAAGGCTTATAACGACATCTTCACCGTCACCTTGGTGACGTGCCGCTCTGTCGGTAAGTACGCAATGATCTTTCCCAATTGGACATGGCTAATATGCAAATAGGTATCGGTGCTTACCTTGTCCGTCTTGGACAGCGTGCTGTCCAGATTGAGGGCCAGCCCATTATCCTCACCGGTGCCCCTGCCTTGAACAATGTTCTTGGTCGTGAGATCTACACCTCCAACCTCCAGCTCGGAGGTACCCAGATCATGTACCGTAACGGTGTCTCCCACATGACTGGTGCCGACGATTTCGACGGTGTCTCCAAGATTGTCGAGTGGATGTCTTTCGTTCCCCAGAGCCGTGGCAACCCTGTCCCCATCAGCCCCAGTGTTGACAGCTGGGACCGTGATGTTGTCTACACGCCTCCCCAGAAGCAGCCTTACGACGTCAGGTGGATGATTCACGGTCGCACCGACGAGGACGGTACCTTTGAGTCTGGTCTCTTTGACAAGGACTCCTTCGTCGAGACTCTCGGCGGCTGGGCCCGCACTGTTGTTGTCGGTCGCGCCCGCCTCAACGGTATTCCCATGGGTGTCATTGCCGTTGAGACTCGCACTGTCGAGAACATCACTCCTGCCGACCCCGCCAACCCCGACTCTATCGAGCAGGTCACCAATGAGGCTGGTGGTGTCTGGTACCCCAATTCTGCCTTCAAGACTGCCCAGGCCATTAACGACTTCAACAACGGTGAGCAGCTGCCTCTTATGATCCTCGCCAACTGGAGAGGTTTCTCTGGTGGTCAGCGCGACATGTACAACGAGGTTCTCAAGTACGGTTCTTACATCGTCGACGCCCTCGTCAAGTACGAGCAGCCCGTCTTCGTCTACATTCCTCCCTTCGGTGAGCTTCGTGGTGGCTCTTGGGTCGTTGTCGACCCCACCATCAACCCCACTTATATGGAGATGTATGCCGATGTCGACGCCCGCGGTGGTGTCCTCGAGCCCGAGGGTATCATCGGCATCAAGTACCGCAAGGACAAGCAGCTTGAGACCATGGCTCGCTTGGACCCCGTCTACGCCTCTCTTAAGAAGCAGATGACCGCAGACCTTCCCAAGGAGCAGGCCGATGAGCTCAAGAAGAAGATGACCATCCGCGAGAAGCAGCTTCTGCCTGTCTACTCTCAGATCGCTGTCCAATTCGCTGACCTTCACGACCGTGCCGGTCGCATGAAGGCCAAGGGCGTTATCCGTGACCAGCTGGAGTGGAGCAACTCTCGTCGCTACTTCTACTGGCGCCTGCGCCGCCGTCTCAACGAGGAGTACCTCCTCAAGCGCATGAACTCTACCATCGTCACCTCCGGCCTTGGCTCCGACCGCACCAACACTCCCGAGACTCGCCAGCGCAACCTTCAGTTCCTTGAGTCCTGGTCTGGCGTTGTCAACTTCGCCACCAATGACCGCGAGGTTTCTGAGTGGTACGAGGGCAACCGCAAGTCAATTACGGAGAGAATTGAGGCTGTCAAGGCTGACAACTTGGCTTCCGAGCTGAGCGCCATCCTGAGGAACAACGCGAACGCTGGTATGCGTGGTGTCCGCGATGTCCTCCGCACCATGCCTCCTGAGGAGCGCGACCAGCTCCTCAAGTACCTGAGGGATTAAGTATATGGGGATGGAGATTGGATGGCGTATGGGTAATGGCATTAGATGTGTTTGGGATGATTATGACTACTTATGTATGAGCATTATTCTACTGTATGTTAAGATAGATTTCAATGTTGGGATAACTTCCCGTGTAATGATACGACGTATATCTACCTAGCATCCCCCTTGCCTTTACTCTTATGACCATTTCGTGCTCCCACTGCATAAGTGTGAATAGCAATGACGTTCCCTTGCGGACATTTCTTTCCAGGCTCATCCGAGGCGTCCTCATCGCCGATGTCTGGGCGTCTTTTCTCCGATCTTGTTTCTAGGCTCTCGCACCACCACGCGAGATAAAGTGGGACAAGTGACACATCTCCCACATCGAAGAGCCGGGATCAGATCCTGCTCTGGGCGATGGACCGTTGACATGGGATTGTGGCATCCCACCGGCGTGTGAAGGCGGCCAAGAGGGGCGCATATGCTGATGAAGAACTGCATGGCGTTATGTGACGGAGGGATAACACTGTGCGCTGGCGGCTTGTGAGATGCTAGATCTGTATGTCTGTGTCATGTCTGACTTGCTTTGTGACTGCGTTCAAGAGACTACGGGATATCGACAATAGGCGTTAGAGATTGACGTGAGGTTGTAGGTTGCGCCTCTTATGATGTTGGTCATTCACATGCAAAATACCGTTACCGGCTTGCTTGTTTGTACATGGTATGAAGAGATGGATCTAACCGTACCGGGATACTGCGTCAAAGATAATCAGATCATGATGACTTGGTGTTCTAGGGTTGACGGTTGAGAGATTTTCCGATGGTCACCAAGCAGGTACTGTAGAACTTTGCTCAACTCGTTTTCCGCTCAACCCCTGTATATCAAGAATCCAGCAGGTGGTGGTGGTGGTATTGTTCAATCGCCTACACGTTGCTGCGCAGAGCAAAGGGCATCCACGCTGAGCTAGGTATGCACATCGCCCCTCTTATCCCGTACGTAGAAACGACATGGGGAAGTGGTTCTTGTAGAAATAGTAGACCGAGGGAAGTGGAAAAACGAGTTGAATGAGAGTCTACAGCGGCAGACGGAATAGCTTTTCGGATTTCGGATTCATGACGGAAGACCCACGGCCACATGTTCCTCGCGGAAAGTCGCCGTTACACGTCCAGGGGGGCAGGCGTATTCGTACCCAGCTCACGGAGGGAGCCCGTATTGGGACCCAGTCGTCACCCAAAAGCCGGCGGGATACACCGAAACCCCACCGAACTGGGTCTCTTCGACGTCGAGGCTTAATCTGACGGCGTCCTTGGTCTTGGCGAGGTTTGTATGTATAACAGGAATGCTGCATTAGGTAGGTGAGCCGCGTGGGATCCCTGGGTTGAAGAACTGCCAAACTTACGATTGGGGATCGATCACAACCGCCCCCTGGATGGACGGAGAGTGGGACTTCGGGCCGGCCCATTTTCTTTGTCCGAGGTTCGGATGGGCTTGATCTGATAAGATGTGAGCTAGCCAATGAACGGGAGGTGGGATTGTGACTGTTTCTGTCTTGGGATGAGGATCGAGATGGTGGGTGCTGGTATGGTATAGGAGACGATTCTGGATTCGCATGGGTTTGAGAAGATTGCTGACTTGGTTGCTGATGTCTGGAAACGCATTTAAGGCCTATTGAAGATGAAGAGGAACTCATCGAAAAGGGCTTTCCTGACGATTGTGCAGCTGAATACTGAACAATAACGAGGAATCGGTATCATGTCGAGGGTGGCAGTCCTGAAGAGGGTGGCAGACGGACGGGGCCGCATACCTCCAGATATCCTCGTACCATCCACCCACGTGGGCGGCTAAGATCTCTCCTTTCAGGAAGTGGGTAAACATTCAACCTCTCTCCGATCAATTCGGGTGAGCCTTGGTATCAGGGTTCGGTCTCCGATGCGTATTACGGTGGGATGGGACCTCCAGAGACGCTGGAGAACTTATGAAGAAGAAGCCCCCCTTGCTGGATCTTCCGCGGAGACATGTGCACAGCACATCGATCTGCTGCCTTTGTTCCTGGTTCCTGTCCAAGTCTTGGGGGCATCTTGCACGCACTCACGATGCCTGCCGCATTGAAGTCGATATCGAAGCAGGCGCTGGCCATGGCCAACGCGCGCTCTCGCACGAGCTTCGACGTGGAGAAGCTCACCAACCTCATCTACGGCGGGGCGTCTGTTGTTCGCGCTCGACGAGCGGCTTGGGCGAGGGTTGAGAAGGCGCTCGGGACGGATGATACGTCGCGTCTGCCGGGACACTATGCCAAGACGAGCCGTGAGGATTTGTATGCCACCTCTCCCTAACGACCATGTTCTTTGTTTCTGCAGGCGAGAATATTGTTGACCAGAAGCCCAACTCAGATACCTCGACGGCCTCCGCATGGGCCGCGCCGTCTGGGAAGACCGCCGGACGCACGACCACGCCCACTTCGACTGGCTCACGCCGCGCTACACGCTCTTCAACTACTCACCCTTCGGCCTGTCCCCCGCCATGTTCGTCAAGATGCTGCAGCTGATGGCGACGCCGACGCAGCAGGCGCGGTGGCTCGCTCCCGCGCTCAAGGGGCGCATCAACGGCGCGTACGTGCAGACGGAGCTGGGCCACGGGACGTTTGTGCGCGGCCTCGAGACGGTGGCGGAGTTTGATCCCGCGACGGACGAGTTTGTGATCAGCTCGCCCGGGGGCGCGGCGAGTACCAAGTTCTGGCCGGGGAGTCTTGCCTTCTCGGCGTCGCACGCGATCGTGATGGCGCGGTTGGTTACGCGGGGTAAGGATGAGGGGGTGCATCCGTTCATGGTGCAGTTGAGGGACGTGGAGACGGGCAGGCCGGTGGAGGGGGTCGAGTTGGGTGATATCGGGGTGAAGATGAGCCATAACCAGAACGATAACGGGTTTGTGAGGTTTGAGGGGGTGAGGGTGCCGCGGGACAACATGTTGATGGCGCAGGCGGCGGTCGGGCGGGACGGGGTGTATGAGAGGAAGCAAGGGACGCATGAGAAGGCTGCGTATGGGACGATGATGGTGACGAGGTCGAAGATGA
The DNA here is from genome assembly GCA_014705045.1 of Colletotrichum theobromicola. NCBI lineage: Eukaryota > Fungi > Ascomycota > Sordariomycetes > Glomerellales > Glomerellaceae > Colletotrichum > Colletotrichum theobromicola. The sequence goes on from JABGLZ010001050.1 coordinate 112,025, forward strand.
CGTGGGTTAATGGGGTGCAGCTCGCGGCGGCTGCGACGATTGCGACGAGGTATTCGACGGTGAGGGTTCAGGGAACGCTGCCGTTCGGGAAGGGGGACGAGGAGGAGGTTCCGTTGATGAGCTTCCGCAGCCAGCATTTCCGGCTGTTGACGTTGGTGGCGAAGGCGTATGGGATCCTGTTCGCGTCGAAGTACACCGAGGAGGTTCATCGGGAGTTTGAGCGGAGGAGCGAGGAGGGCGACTTTTCGACCATGACGGATGCGCATGCGCTTATTTCGGGGATGAAGGCGTGGTCGTCGGCGATCGCGTCTGAAGGGACAGAGGATGCGAGGAGGGCTTGTGGCGGGCAGGGGTATCTTGTCACTTCGGGTCTGCCTGAGCTGGTGCAGACTTCTGCGATGATGTGTACCGGTGAAGGGGACACGCATGTGCTGTTCCAGCAGCTGGCGAGGTATCTGATGAAGTTTACGGGGTTTGCGGGCAAGTCGGGGGAGCAAGGGTTGCCTAAGGACCTGCGGTATCTTGCGGCGCCGTATACAAGGCGTTGCACAGAGGTTGACTTCAGAGATGCGAGGGATGAGAAGACGCAGTTGTTGATTTTCCAGCACCGGGCGCAGAGGTTGGTTGATCGGGCGGCGAGGGGATTGAGGCGGGAAGTGGAGAAGGGCAGAAGTAAGGGTGAGGCGTGGAATGAGTGTGTCATGGGACTGATGAGTGCCGCGAGGGCGCATACTGAGTATCTCATCTTGAGGGAGTTTGTCAATGCTGTGGAAAAGGTCGACGATGAAGAGATGAAGGGGGTACTGGAGAGGCTGAGGTCGGTCTTTGCGTTGTCAACGATCGTGAACCCTCAATCGGCAGATGCCTTGACCTTTGTGGAGGATGGCTTCTTGTCAGAAGAGCAGTTGGATGAGATTCGACGTACGCTCGGAAGATTGCTGGACGAGCTTCTGCCGGATGCTATTGGGCTCACTGATGCGTGGGACTTCACGGACGCTGGGTTGGGCAGTGCGATCGGGAGGAAGGACGGGGAGGCGTACGAGACGCTCATGAGTTGGACAAGGCAGTTGCCCATCAACAAGATGGTGAAGAGGAACGGGGGTGTTCATCCCGAGGCCTGGAGAAAGTACATTAGACCGGCCTTGAAGGGTGTTGAAGAAGACAAAGTGGAACCGAGAGGTGGCGGCATTGAGTTCACGCCGTATGAGAGGGAGCATCAGGTGATGATGGCTGCGAAAGCTTCTGAAGTGTTGTAGTAGCTACAAAGGCTTGTATCTGGGAGGATATCTTTAGCTGACTGTGTTGACCACCACTAATGGGCTATTGAAATTTAACAGTTAACACATAAAGCCTAGATCAGGAACCATAGTCTGTCACTCTCAATGATATTCGTTTCTGGCGTTTCTCTATTTCCTCTATTCTCTTGCTGTGAAGACTTTGTGTGTAGTCGCAGAAGGGTTTGCTTTCACGACAGACCTTATGCCTCCCGGGAAAATCAGCTGAGCTTCGGAAACGGTACTTGCAGTGGTTTCCACTACGACTGGCTCTTCGATCACACCATCTTGCCAACTAAACGACACAAGCCAGCCGCCCCTCGTCCTGACGCCGGTGAGCTGCCCTCGCGCCCAGTCCTCGGGACAGGAGGGCAGCAGTCGGATCTCAACTGCATTGCTAGCAACGATGGAAGACTGGACCAAGCACTCGAGGATGCCAGCACACCCACCAAAGTTGCCATCAATCTGGAACGGCGGATGGCTATCCAGCATATTCGGCAACGTAGAGCCCTTGAGGAGGAGATCCATGTGTTGTCCACAGCCCTCGGCATCCAGGAGCCTGGCATGAAGGTTCAACAACCATGCTCTGCTCCAGCCTGTGTGCCCACCTCCGTGAGCAGCCCTTCTCTCGAGGACGTTCTTTGCCGCCGCAGCCAAGTCTGGCGACCTGGAGGCGCTAATGCTCTCTCCAGGGTAGAGTCCGAACAGATGCGACACATGGCGGTGGCCTGGCTCCTGCTCTTTGTAGTCCTTCAGTCCCCACTCTTGGATCAAACGGTCGGAGTTGATCACCAGGGGCGGGAGCTTTTCGAGAGCCTCTTCCACTTTGGCCCTGAGCGGATCGTTTCCGCCTAGAATGTTAGTGCTCCAGAGGAACTTCTCAAACGCGATCCGAATGATGGTCATATCTATAGCAGACCCCTCGCATAGGATACCAGGCTCTCCCGAATCTGAGAGGAATGTGTTCTCGGGAGACAGGGACGGGTTGGTGACCAGATACCTCCCACAAGCTGAGGGTATGAGGTATTCGAGCAAGAACACGATGGCACCCTCCAAGACCACAGCTGCTCTTTTGTGGAGGTCTTCATCGTATTGGTACTGCAGCATTTCAAATATGTCGATACACACCCAGACGCCACCAAGAGGCCAGATAGTCGAGGGCATCCATCGGTCGTGAGGGTCTGTGTCGGCCCAAATATCGGTGTTGTGATGGGCACACCAGCCGTCGCATCCATACATGACTCTTGCAGTCTTCTTCCCCCTTTCTGCCATTCTCTCTAGGAGTTCAAGAACGGGAATAGCGCATTCGACGAGATTGCATGGCCCCGCTGGCCAATAGTTCATCTGCAGGTTGATGTTGATAGTGTATTTTGAACCCCATGGTGGTGCAAAAGATGGGTTCCAGATTCCCTGCAAGGTTGCTGGCAAGGCCTTCTTGGAGTTTCGGCTGCATGATATGAGCAGATACCTTCCATAGTTATGATATAACGCCACTAGTCCCGGGTCTCGATTGTTCTTGATGCGTCCATCTGTGGGAAGATGGCTTGCATCGGGCAACATCCGCAGACTTGTCCGATTAAACAGGGCAGCATAGTCCTGTTGGTGCCGTTCAACCAAGTCAACCCAATGACGGCTCAACGCCTTGAGTACATCGCCCACAGCAGTTTCCTCAGGGTCCTCGGTCCGAAATGTCGTTTGAGCACCAATTACAATGGTACAGGAAGTCGAACTGACGATCAGTGCATTTCCAACAGCCTCCACGGAGCCCTTTGCATCGTCGCAAGACACACCCAACGCAATCGCCAGACAGTTGCTTTTGTGGCCACCAGGAGTCGCCTTGAGAACTATGCGTTGATCCGTCGCGTCAATAGTGTCCAGGAACTCGTTCGTTTCATACTCAACCTCACTAAGACGGTTGAGTCGTACAACGAAACGAGTGGCCTCGGACGCAACCACTCTGAACGCCAGCACATTGTCCGGGAAACTTGCAATGGCGTCTCGACGGTACGAGATTCCTCGGCATCGATATTCAACCGTCGCCTGAGCTGTCTCAAGACACAGGTATCGGCGATAATCAGTCACATCCTCAAGGGCGTGGCCGAACTCAATGGTGCAGGTGCCGAGAGGTTCATAATGGCGCATGCTCGCAGGCGTTGCAAAGAACGCCTCGCGTACCAACGACTCGGCCTCGGCGTGCTTTTCATCTCGGATGAGTTGCCGGAGCTTCGGCAGGTGGCGGAACGCGTCTTTTGGGGTCCTGTCCTGCGGACCGCCGTACCACACCGAGTCTTCATTGAGCTGGAGAAGCTCGGTCTGAGTTCGCCCATGAACCATCGCGCCTAGCCGCCCGTTACCGATTGGTAGCGCCTCAGACCATTCAGATGCGGGGGACTCGTAGTGGAGGAGCAAGGGTTGGGGTTGCTGTTGGCTCTGGCCGGAGCCGAATGTCGAAGAGCCATCTGGATGGGACATGGTTATTGGGTGGTTGGTTGGGAACGCCGTGCCGTTATGCCGGTCTCTGAATCTGACGAAGTCGCGAGGGGTCTAAGGTTGCCTGGGCCCTTGGCTTATTCTGGGAAAGATCCCTCAGTATACAAGACAGGTGTTTGTCGAGCGGGTGATTTGATGATCAGACAAAGCGTCTGATGTCCGCATTCGAAGCCGATGGGCGTTGGAGCGGTCGTGAACGATTTTAACCCCAGACAACCCACGAACATACCAGGGTCCCGGCTCGAAGTCGTATCATTTGAGGAAAATTGGCTCGGAGAGTGTGGGGTAGCCGGCCGGTTGTCGTCTCGGAGCCAATCATCACGGGTCAAAGCAGCCCGAACACCCTCATCCCGGGATAGTGTGGTGCTGGTCTGATTTGAGATGCGTCGCCTACAGCCGCCGGACCAATCATGTATAACCAAAGCCGCTGCCGGCTCGGTTCAGAGTGGATCTTTGGGGCAGAATCTGGAGGTGGATGGACGAGAACGGTAGTGTAGTGGTATGCAGGGAGCTTCTCATGTGAACCATGTGGACAATGAAAAGTCTGGGGAGAGCATCCCTCGACATGGTTCGAGGCTCACCCATCGGAAGGCCATTCCGTTGACAGGCAAAGAGAACATGCAGAAACGAGAATGCCACCCTACTTGCAAGAGCTGAACCGCAGGCTCTGAGAATCTATATATCCGCCTGGTGCCACTGCAACCTGATCCCTTGACCCAGACAGGCGGGCTTCTTACTCATCGGTGCTACTCAGCCAACCCAAGTCGACCCGGACCCTGATTGTGAAGGCTACGGCCACGCGTCAAGATACTCCCTCTCATTGACTTGCCTTACCGAAAATGGCGCCGCGAGACCAGGTAGAACACAGCGTGGTCTACCACGATGATGTTGCGGAGGCCAACAAGATTGGGGTTGCCGTCGAGGATGTCACCGCCACTCGAATCTCGGAGGAGGATGTGATGCGCAAGTCTGCCGAGGCTCTGAGTCTGCGATCCAAGACTGGTCTGCGCATCCTGATGTATGTGCTCATCATGGGCGCCAACCAGGCTGGGTAAGAACAATCAGACAGACACCGACACAACACTCGGACACGAAGCTGACCATCGGACCTGAACAGCTACGGTATCGACTGGGGCGTGATCAGCAGTATCAACTCCAACCCTCGATGGCACGATTACTACGGATTCCCCGACGCGGGTCCCATCATCTCCACGATCAACGCTCTCATGCAAATCGGCAGCTTCGTCGGTGCCCCGTTTCTTGCCACTGCCGATATCATTGGCCGTCGCGGTGTCAATTTTGTGGGCAATTTCCTCGTCCTGATTGCTGCGATCATGCAAGCGATGGCCCCGAATCTCGCCTGCCTCATGGTCGGCCGTCTCGTCCTCGGCTTCGGTACCGCGCTGTGCACAGCTCCCCAATACGTCGCTGAGGTCGCGCCTGTCCATCTTCGTGGTCGCATCGTCGGTGTCTTTGGTGCCTTCTTCCAAGTCGGTTCTCTTGGAATCATTGGCATCATGATGGGTCTCACCTCCTGGGAGGGCACCGACTGGCAGTGGCGTGTCGCCTTCTTCCTGCAGGCCGTGTTTCCTCTCACTGTCTGCATCGGCCTCTACACAGTCTGCCCAGAGTCCCCGCGTTATATGATCATGAAGGGCAAGAAGGAGAAGGCTCGCGAGATGATTGCCAAGTACATGACAACGCACAACGACATCAACCACGAAATCGTCGGCATCATGGTCAACCAGATCGAAGAGTCCATCGAGACTTCCAAGGCCGGCTTCCGGGCGACTTGGGACTTCCGCGTCTTCTTCACCCGCAGCGTGTGGTACCGCACCCTGGTCCTGGCCGTGTACGCCGTCTTCCAGCAGTGGAACGGCGGCGGCATCATCGGCATGTACCTGGCGCCTGCGCTCAAGACCGTCGGTATCACCGAGGAACTCGACCAGCTCGGCATCAACCTCGGCCTGACTGCCATCTACTTCGTCTTCACACTCTTCGGAGCCTGGATCATCGACTTCTTCCGACGTCGCACGCTCATCTTCGCGGGCCTGATCAGCATCATCATTGCCCAGATCGCCGTCACCATCACCAGCTGGCAGTTCGACGTGACCGGCGGCCAGAGGTCCACGGCCATCCTGACCGTCGTCTGGATCTACTGCTTCCAGATCTGCAGTGCCTCTTTCATCGCCACGATGCACAACCTGTACCCGGTCGAGCTGCTCTCTCTGCCGCTCCGCGCCAAGGGCATGGGTCTCTTCGCCATGTTCCAGGCCATCGCTGCCGTCATCCACAGCTACGGCATCGGTATCGGTGTCGGAAAGATTGGATACAAGATCTGGGCCGTGTACATTGTGTACAACTTCCTGCAGATCATCGCTAGTTACTTCCTCTTCCCGGAGACGAGCAAGCTCAACCTCGAGGAGATTGACAATATCTTTGAGACGCCCGGCACGAATCCTGTCAAGCTGAGTATCAAGATTGCGAATGCCAAGAGGGAGAAGGAGAAGCTTGAGCGTGAAACTGGACTCACTGCTGCGTTGTAGTGTATCGTTGATCATACACCACTACATGAGGAGCGGAAGTTTTCATAGTCAACCGGTCTTTTTATACCCAATTCTGTTCAAAAAGCAGCCTCCAGGCTTCACATATGCTGTGGTGTGTATCTCATGGTTTCTGCGCACATCTCCGCGCGACCGCTCCTACCAGCTCGAGTATTGTGAGATGACCAGTTGCCACAACAAAATATTGAAGTAAAAAAAACACAGTGACCTTACGAAGAATTCAAAAAGAAATCTCTCATCATAGATGAGAATTATTGACAAGAAAGGGATTCGAACCCTTGCCTATTTCTAGACTAGCACCTGAAGCTAGCGCCTTAGACCGCTCGGCCATCTTGCCTGTTGATGTTGTTGATGAGAAGACTCGGAAGTGAGGCTATGGGGCGGATGCCCTAGGTGGGGCACGGAAGCATCAATGGCTGCATCGCCGACAAGGTATGTACTAGGTACAGGGGCAGGGATAATCATCGAAGACATAACACAAGTGAATGCGAATGCAAAGACTATCAACAAAGCCAATGGACAGCAAGAGTTGGTAACAGTAGAGGTCGAAACCTATAACCCAACTAAGGCCAGTCAGTAACTTATTCTCAGGTGCGCCTGAACTCTATCACACTTCATCTAATTGAGGACGAAACTCAAAGTCTCTGTATCCAAGTCGATAACCGATCACCAAATTGTCAGGTTCATTGAAGCCTTGTAAATAGTGCGTCCCTTTTTTGTAGAAATGTTTACTAAACAGTTCTCAGAATACACAGTGAAATTGTAGCGTTTATACTCACGGGTACAGCAGCCGCCATCTTCATTCAGCTTGGACGGAGGTTTTGCCCCGACAGTGGGCCGCAGCCAGCGGAACGGACCACAATCTCCGAAGTGGCGGCGGCGCCCGAGTGCCATCGAAGCCGAATGTTGTGTTTTTGTGCCCGAGAACCACAAACCAGGCATTTAGCAAGCGGGTAGACCCGAGCAAGCCATGCATGGGATCGCCTGTTTTGCGAAACATGACGCAAGTGAAGACACATGTCAGCCATGGCCAAAGGGCGTCAATACCCCCTGTCCTCCCCTAAGGGGTATCTCTCTAGGTGTTGCTTGACCCTCTCTGTTATCAATCGACTGGACACTCTGTTTCCCCAGGGAGGTTCTGCCTGCCTCATAGCATTTTCTCCTGGCACGAGCAGACTGCTCCACAACCGGATCTCGATCAGCACTCATGCCCAGGCAAACCCCTGTTACAGGCCCACACTTCACGGTGCCTCTATCTCAAGGTCAAGAGTTTTCAATTCATGAAACGCTCCGACTGGACGGATATTCTTGCGTCACTCACCAAAAGACTGTGGCTCACCGGTGAGCCTCAATATTGCACGACTTGATCAGCAATTTGTGTTCTATGTTTTGAAGAAGAAATTGACCAGCCTCTTGCAAGGACATGTTGCGTTCGACACAGTCGATGACCCATTTCTGATTTACATCACACTTTCCTCTCTGGCGTTGTGGGCCATCCACCAAACTGCCTGACAGTCATGATGACGAACGCTATGATGTTGGTCTTTGAGTTCAGAGGATAAAAGACCGAACTCATATCCTAACAGGGGAGCACAAACTGAGGAACACATCAACCATCATCCTCGCCGAAGCAGTGCCTTCTCAGAAACAATGACGCAAAATGATCTCGAAACTGGGGGCCCCCTCTCAGGTCGCACCTCGAGGACATCAAGACGCTCACACGATTCGCGCGGCAGTGTCAAGATTGGCGACCAGATCATGGCAACCCATCACGGCGAACTCTCGAACTTGGAGGCGCACCTGGTCGCAGCCAGCGGTGAATTTATCGGCACCTTTCTCTGGCTGTGGACCAGCTACGCTGGCCACCTGATGGCAAAACATCAAGCACCCGGAGAAGCGCCCGAAGGCGGGATGCTCAATACAACTCTCACTTCGACCGCTTTGGCATATGCGTTCCCGTTGCTTGCGAATATTTGGGCATTCTATCGGATTAGTGGCGGTCTTTTCAACCCCGCGGTAAGATATCTATCGAACCCATTTGCAGATGACGACGAGCTAATTGAGGCTACCCGTAGATCACGCTCGGGCTCGTCGCCGCCGGCCAACTACCTTGGGACCGAGCAATCTTTCTCTTCCCCGCGCAACTTCTAGCCGCCCTGGCAGCTGGTGGACTAGTCCAGTGCATGTTTCCCTGGGATGTGGGCGAGACAAACACCGTCCTCGCTACGAACGTGTCCATCTCACAAGGCGTCTTCATAGAGATGTTTCTGGCATCTCAGCTCATGTTCGTGGTGCTTATGTTGGCCGCAGAGAAACAGAAGGCGACGTATCTGGCTCCGATCGCAATTGGGATAGCAGTCTTTGGGATTATGATATGCGGTGAGTGTATCGCCATTTAATCAATAGAAGGACATCCAGACTAATGCATTGGATAGGTGGCTATTACACTGGAGCCTCTATCAACCCAGCTCGCAGTCTTGGCTCGGCTGTTGCCGGCAGAAGTTTCCCAGGCTATCACTGGATCTACTGGGTCGGTCCTGCCATGGGCGGTGTTCTTGGGGCAATGTATTATCGCTTTGTTAAGTTCATCCATTACGAGGAAGCGAACCCTGGACAGGATCACGACGGTCAATTGGAGAACAAAGGACTTCCTGACGGTGCTACGCTACCTAGGGACATATAAAATCACACTTGTACTTCATCAATGGCAACGCTTCGGAGGATAGCAAGAAATCTCCGTGAGCCGCAACATTCACACAAGAAATTGGAATGTGACCATGGATACCAGTGGCCGGGTTTGTTACTAAATCAGAACTCAATGCTGAGAGTTTGCAATGAGACATCCTCGTCAATGGAAACATAAATCATCTACGGCGACTCAAATACAACCCTGGTGATAAACTTCTCCAGCGGCACATCCCTCTTGTTCAGAATCACATCCATACAATGCTTGATATGGTTCTCCTCCCATCCCGGCTGGCTCGGCCACCTTGTACCCTTGAAGGGTGCGCGGAACTGTTTGCGCCAACGAAAGATGCAATGCGTCAAGTGATGCCGCATGTTTGCGTAGACAACCTTCCCAGGCCAGACAAGCATGCTCAGCTCCGTGGCGTTGACGGGCCGTCTGCGCAGCTCATTGATGGGGACACCGTCGGTGGCGGTCTCATCGTCGACCATGTAGGTCCATGACCCGTCCGGCTCGGGACCCATACGGCGGTACTCGGCGGCGAGCTCGTGGTCGATGCAAGACGGGTGCTCCCACCGCATATCAAACTCCTCGAACAGACAACCGCGCTCGATGGCATCGGCAGCCGTGTAGCCGCAGGAGCGGAAGCAGTCGTGTACGTTCTGCACTGGATGGTGGTCTAGCTGTTGCTGTTGGAACGCGTGGGAAGCGCGCCCGAAGAGGTCTGCCACCCCGACGACGGCGAGGATGGCGATCATTATGATGCCCACGAGCCTCAGAGGACCAGGCCATGATCTCTTCCGCCGAAGCCGGCTATCATAGTCTCTATCATCTTCATCGTCATCCTTCTCTGCGCGTTCGTTGTCATCCAGCCTTGAATCCTCAGATGATGGATTGGGATCATCGTAAAGCGGCATCTGTCTTGAAGGAACTCTATCATAGCGTGTCTTCCCTGTAGTCGCAGCTTGTAGGCCTCTCACAACACCTGCCATCTTAGCCATCTGACTCATCGTGGTAGCGAAGGATTCGATGGAATGACAGGTCTGAAGGTCTTAGCAAAGTGAAAATAGTTGCACCTAAGATGGGTTATGCGAGATCAAAGAACCTGCAGAAATGGGTCTGACAGGCTTGATACATATCGCAAAGAAGAAGCGTAAAGAAGGAGACTTGCTGACAAACAACATAACTCGCGTCTCAACAAGCGGCAACGTGAGTATCTTGAAGTACAGGTACAAACTTTGACCAACTCAAGGAAGAGTGTTCCGCGTATTCTCTCGAGCCATCGTTCAAGTCGGCCGTTTGCACATTGCAGTTTGTTGAACTGTGATTGGAAATTCCGGCCGTATGTGGTAGCTGGAGAATGTGAATGTAAGTTGCCGCTGCGGAAGTGTAATCGTCGTGCCGGTCAAACTTTACACTAACAACCGACCTGCATTAGTGTTGAGTCTGTACGGCAGCAGCCATGACGTCTCATTGGACACTTCGGTTTCGGCCATAATAGGAACGAGCCGTCCGGACTTCGGGTCCAGTGCATGGGTATTAGGGTTGAGCGGAGCAAAAAAAGTCCGGTGGGATATTGGACCGTGTAGAGGTAAAGTATATTTCGACCTCTGCACGCAGCGGATGGGATGACCCCTCTACTAGAGTAGTGGGAAGGAATTACGCCGTAAGAACGCGTAGGCATCAAATGCATAGGGATACTACACGGTGTCACCTTATCTTGGGCGCGAGTGCTCTGCTTACACCTGTCGAAAGTCAGTCAAAGGATGATCCAAGGCTTTGTATTAGGCCTGTAGGCATGCCCCTAAAATGGCGCGGTTTACAACACATTCAAGTCTCATTCAGTGAGATGTTGCTACACTTCTCAGTCAAGCACTTCGTCTAGGATTTGAAAGAAGGCACATCATTCTAGTCAGGTAGCTCAAAGATTTATTGCTCAGTAAAGTCAGGTTGAACCTCGTACAGTCTAACAGTACTATGGATACTCAAAGTAAAATATGCGTGGTTGTAGGAGCAAAATACGCAGCTTATCTAACGACTTCATTCCAGGTACCCATCATTCCTGTGAATCATTTGTGCGGACCAGGGCTTGTAGACCAGTCAACGGGGCCTACACCATTAGAAACGTCAGTAAACGTCAAGTTTCAAATTGACTTCGAAAGACACGTGGGAGCCTTTGGGTTCGAGGACTTAGTTCGAGGACTTACCAAATTGGGGATGAGCTAAGTTTGCCTTTTTGATGTCATACCAGTGCTCCTTTGACCACTGGAACACGTTGTCCCAATTAACACACTCGTGCTCCACATTGAAGTTGAGCCACGGCTTGGGGTGCCAATCGATCCAGTCCGAGGTAAGGACCGTCACGTCGGCACGACACATGACAGCCTGGCGTAACTCATCTATACAGTGGTCAATGTGCATTGGAACTAGCTCGCCCATTTGCGATGAAAGCATGGGCTGGTACGCCGGGTAGAGGTCTAGTGTATAGCCAATTCGAATCATTCTCTGCGAATGCGGGTTAGAATAAGGCAGTTTAAGATGAAGAAATGGGCAAGATGTCGGGTCTTACCAAGCAGTGCAGATGATGGAAAATATCGAGCATGCCGGCGTAGCCTCCCTTGCCGTCGTTGATTTTGACGGCCTTACTTGAGTCCCTGCCCATTTTGGTCATTTCGTCATCGTCGACGCGGATGTTTATCGCTGCCCGACTTTGAATTAGCAGCCATCTTCTTTCATTCTTCCACTGAATAGAATGTATTCTCACCACTAAGCAATTCGTCCCAGGCGTCTTCGAGTTCTGGTCTTGGGTCGCCTCTGAACCGGGTCGTGTCGTTCAGCCCTGCGTGAAACTTGGCTTTTTCCAATACGACGGCCTCCTTTGCAGGAGCTGTAATGGTGTAACACATGTATGTTAGACGTGACCAAACAGTGGAAAGGCTTGGGGAGACACGAACTATATGTTAGACCGCCGCAGCGGCTACTGATATAGCGGTCCTCTGCTGCGGCGAAGAGTATGACGATGGCTGCGATCAGGCCGATGTAAACCACGTCTTTCGTGCCAAAGTCAAGCCATCGGAACAAGTTCCACTGCTGCCATCTGTGAGGCCGATTTGTAAGTCTCAACTTTTCGGTTGTATGCTCCGCTAATAACGAGCTCGTTGTCGAAAATGATGATGCTGCTTGTTCCTCATCAATTGGCGAGAACGGAAGGCCGTGGCCGTTGTCATTGTTGTCATTCTTCCTGCGGTTGCTGCTGAACATTGTCAAGGCTGGCTTAAGAAACATTTTCTCGACGCTGGTGTCGTTGTTGTAGCCAGGAACTGTATAGGTGATAACGGAAGCGCCTGTATTTCGGACTAATGAGGATATGGGAAGGCCAAGAGGAACGTTGGCAAATGTGTAGCTGGCGAAGTAGCCGTCGGACAATCAGCCATTGGAACAGCCACAGACATAACAGTCTAAAGAGTCAGACAGGCAGGGTAAAGCTTACACTGGCAACTGCAAACTTCGGGTTGGGTATGCTGGATCCCACATAGGTTCACTAGCATCAGTTCAGCTACAAACGTCGCATTTGCCCCGCCTGCTGTTCTAGTAAAAGGCGGTAATTTCCCATTTCGGGTTTAGATCTTCGCTATGTCTGGCCAGTGATTCGAGATGTCACCGTGGAAAGTTGCCATTGCGCAGTAATTCACCGAACCATGCGGCTGAACCACCCATGAAGGATGGGATACGTGCTAGAGCATGTTCATATCATGAACCTGATCTTCTCAACTTGCGGTACTCGGTCGAGTCAAACCTTATGCAGATTGCGCAGGTTGGAGGTTAATGTGTTTGGTAACAAGGCGTTCTGGAGTCTTTGAATGCGGGGTGCTAAAGAGGGGTAGCTTAGTGACACGTCCAGGGAGTTCCATCTTCGAGGATTAATAGCAGGGATCTCTGCTGGACTTGTTTCGAAGACTTGCATTTCCGTTTAGCAGCTTTTGTAAAAACCAGATGATATTGACTTTCATGGAAGAATATAGTGCAAGCTTGCGAGCTTGGGGCCGAAGTTCACCGCTGACAAAGATTGAGTCGTCGTTTGCAGTGTAGACACGAACGCTAGACTTGGCTTGGGAGACCGAGAGCCTGATCAACATAGTGATCTATACCAATAATGCCGACGAAGAGTCAGCAATGCAAGCAAACTTCTAAGGGTTTCTACGAGCAGTATTCCGCTGGCCCGATTGCATCTAGGTCCGGTTGTTCATGATCGCCATTACCGTGGCAGAGCTAGGCATGATGCAGGGTGCGCGTTGTGTTAAACCACGGGAGTCTACAGTCAAGACTGCTTGGCGGCGATGCTGTGGGACGAAGTTGTCATTTCATTCGGGATGAAGAGACGTGGAGAATAATGAAAGTCACGCATCGGGTTGCTAGTCTTGTCACTTTCGTCTCTTGAAGTTTGCTAGCATTGTAACCCTGATAATGTATTGAATTCTAGAAACTGCAGAATGAGCTGAGTATTGCTTTAGACCTTCATCCTTGTGTGCCATCTCAACCCCCGAGTTTCTAGACTAATTCATAGGTGCTATCAGGCATTGTAGTACATCAGGAGATCATCAGCAGTCTCGCGGGATTCGATAGCAGGCTGATCAGCCTCGCTTACAGGCTCGTCAGCCATATCGCGAACCTGAACCGCCGGCGCATCGGCCGTATTTCCAGTCTTCGTCTGCATGCCTTTGCCGAGAGCCTGCAAGGCCTCTCCAGGACTTCCAAGGGCCTTCACAGCCTCTTTGGGACCACTGACTGACCAAGTTACGCCATCGGCTGCTTGAAAGTACGGTTAAAACGTGCACATGGCCGTGAATATAAGGGAAGAGGTTAATTACTGTTGGGAGTAGGACTAGCCAAGGTGAAGGTCAAGAAGGCAAGAGATGCCAGTACGCCACGAGCAAGCATTTTGATATTGAGGTTCTGGCGGAGAACTGAAAGTATTGGCTTAGAAGAGATGTCTTGATTTCTCAGATGACGAAGCTGTGTGGTGAGATAAGATTGCTTCCATTACGAGGGAACTTGTCATTTAAGTACCCTCGTAAGCTGAAATATCAGAATCAACTCCCGTCGGCTACGCTACGAGGAGGTCATCCTTGTGCACCCAGTAGAAATCGCGATTCAATCACATTCTGCCCGGTGAAGTTCAGGATTATCGTGAATGCAATGTGGACGTCTGTTTCGGGTTTCAACAGGATTGATTATTCACAAGGAGACTTCGGAAGATACGTGGAAAGTATCGTGATCGATGGATTGCATGTGTATACATCAGCAGGGTCTAGATGATTCCGACGGACTATCCCCAAGTCTCGCTATCGTTTCCGCCAAGAACTCAAGCCGGTAACATTCCGCGGATGTTATCCGACTTTAGTCATTGGATTCAGGCCGGAATTGACAGAACAAGTTAGTATGACAGGGCAGAGTTTTGCTAGTCAAACTTCATTTGACGTGCCGCATAATAGAGCCAGTATGTTGCATGTTGTGGTAGAGTTCAGACGGCGGAAGAAACGCCCCAGGCGATGTCTTCATTCTGCATGCAGGCACACACGTGGTCATAGGCTGGCAAGAGAAACTTGAGTTTCCATCACAGTGAGGGTAATCCCATGAAAGATGCAGCTTTCTGATCTTTCGCAACTCGAGAGGGTGATTCAACACATTTTCTGAACACCCCAACCATCATCAAAGAATTACATACTTACAAGCGTTTTATCACAGTATTTCCAGCTCGTACCAAGATATGGGTTGCACACAGCGGCAGACGCGGTCGTCAAAGTCGCAATTAACAAGAAATAGTAGACGTTGGCGAGGTTTTTTACTTGCGTTACTGTGCAGCAGTATTGTGGGGCTCACCACTTTAACATGGTGGCCAGGTGAGATGAGAGTCAGTATGGAACCCCTTCAACGGTGGTGCGCATCAAACCGGCAGGTGGAACGCCTTGGAATTGCAGGAAGCAGTAAGGAAACTCATGTATATATTATGGAACAGTTATTAATATATCGTCACAGTCCCCACGAAGCCCGTCAGGTTCAAAGAGATGCCAGCCTTTAAGGCCGAGCCCAGTCCAGAGAGCGATGCAGCTTGGCGTGCACTATCAATGGGTCACAGTCTCATCGAGCTCAACAAGAGTGAAGCGGAAGCCATGGATATTGGGGATGGGCTGCCGACCACGAATCCGGCTACTGAGCTTTACGGGGTGAGCTGGACGCACCAGCTGCACTGCTTAGTACGTCCTATCCCGATGGAAGTGTTCGAAACGGCTACAATGTCGTTGATAATCATGAATAAGAAAGCTGATGAGGTGATGCAGGGAATGATCAGGGAAGGGTTCTGGGACGTTTTCAGACAGCGAAACGAGTTTCTCAGTCCATCGCCATCTGCTCCGCCTAAAGGAAGTGAATCAGACGCGAAGGCTCATTATCTTGACCACTTGCAGCACTGCTTTGACTACCTGCAACAAGCTATACTTTGCGCAGGTGACGTGACTTTAGAAGGGCGCGCACCAGACGTGATGGAGGAAACGCCGAAGATCAATGGCTATGGAGCTGTACATCAATGCAGAGACGTGGTAAGTGACATCTACTCGTGGAGTTTCAACGAAGATGTGAGGACGCTAATACGAAGATCGTCCCCATTTAGAACGTTGTTGGTGAATGGATGAAGATGTATGCTGTCAAGTCGCGTCCGCACTTCGCGACGCAAGGGCACGGTACGCATGGACATGGGAATAGCGGCTACGGTAGCTAGACAATTAACAGAAAATACAACACGGTTTCTCATGGCGAATTCCTGGCTCCAAAACTATGCTCAAATAAAACATCAGGCAGACATGTGCAGGTTGTGAGTGGCATCTAAGACACCTTGATAGCTATGGAATGCGAAACACATGGCATATGGCGATTGCTAATTGAGGCAAATATATCCATATCCGACTGCTCTTTATTGAACTAACTTGCTGCCTAACCACCAGAAATTTCGCTCCCCTCTGCCTCCAAATGCGTTCATAGACGATACATCTCATTGTTCACTCACAGGACGATGTTCGGGAACGGCATGGTTGAGCTTGTGCCTGTTATCCACGTGGCGACGGTCCATAAAGTCGTATACCTCGTCCCAGTTCTTGCACACGTGCGGGAACTGGTACCAATGGCCGGTGACTGGACCCATGTTTCCAGAAAGAGCAACGTCGCCGGCACACATGAGAGATTGTCGAATCCAGTCGATGCAGTGATCCACGTGTGTGAAGTCATCACCAGGCGCAAGTCCCTGGTACAGGCGGTCGTACTCGGCCATGATAAGATACTGTAGTCATGATCAGACCTGAACTCTTTCTCCAGCATTTAGACTGCTGGAGGTACGAAGACGAGAGCTGTCTTACCAGGCAATGTAAAGAATGCGCTACAGTAGTTCCTACGGCTTTCCCGCGCAGCGGCTTTCCGGGAACACCATGCTCAGGCGGCACCTTGTAATGAATGAGCGTAGGAAATTCATATTTGGTTGCTTCTTCATCTGAGATATAGAGAAACCCTTCTCCAGCTGTTTTTTGCGAAGTCTTTTGTCAGCTTTCAGGCACGTCCCTATACTAAACTTGACGGCAAACACTGATACTGACGTGGTATAAGCTTTTCCCATAGTTTCTTGACCTCTTGGAGTGATTCTGGCGACGAGTGGTTGGATATGTATTCCGACGTCTTCTCAAAGTACTGGATCTTGTGGGAGATGGGCGGGAAGAATCCAATGGGGTCGGTCTGCGGTACAAAATGAAATCCACGATCTTCATCTCTTCGAGTCTGATGCAGTCCGACGAGCCACGGCACTAGCCCGCCCAGAGCCGCACCGGCAAGAAGCCACAAAAACGGCCAGCAAAGCCCTTTTTGCTTCTCCCACGGGCGGCGTCCCTTGTTGCGCCCTTGAAACATGTGCGGCAATAATGATTCGCTTGCCATATCAACATCTGATAGTCGACCGGAGGAAGCCGTATCATACCGATCGCCATCTCGCTCGTTCTTGTCGTTAATACTTGACATTTTGGTAGAGGAACCTGAGGGGAAGAATGGATCAGGAGTCTGAGTGTGCCTCTGAATTCTGCTTTTGCAACAGAAAATGGAGCTCCTTGTGGACGATGACTTTCCGCTTGTCCACAGACATATCAGGTCAGCAACATATGGGGACACAAGGGGCCATGTCCGACTACCTGGCCACCACTTGCAGGGACCCTTCATCGAACGTGCGGAGAAAGGCGTCAAACATGCGGAGAAGAATGCCGAGCAAGGACCAGGTTGTCAACGGCGGTGACACAAGCTTCAATTACGCATTTAAGCTCCCGGAGACTTTCCGGTGAAAAGAAGTGCGCCATTGAGTCTCGAAATCAACCGAAGCCCACCTTATGCCCATATCTAGTCTGTAATACGCGTACTCGGGGAGTTTTGACGCCATGATGTTCACATACCTATGACAAGCTCCAACTAGTCTGTAAGCATGCCGCACGACTCCTTTTGCGAGCACTTCTTACTCGTACCTGCATTAGAGCCAACCTTCACCGGAGATGACCGGACTTCCACCAGAACCCATATATTAACGTTATGGCCGAGGCATTCATGCTGAGGTCTCATTGATCTCACAAGTAGTACCTCTGGGTAATGGTACGGAAGCGCCAGAAAGTAAAAGCCCCGCACACGTTCCACCCATTGCTCTTACACACCACTTGAACCTACCCTGCTTACTGACACATTTTACGCGCAATGAACACAACACTAGAAGTTGGTCTGAAAGTTTTCGGACGGCAGAACGCGGGATGCCGAGAGGTGCTTTAGGCGCCGTGAGCGATTCGTGGCGACCGCCGATCGGGAAGATCATTGACGTGTTGGGCAGGTCGGAGATATTGCTCTCTTACCCAAGGTTTTCCATGTCAGGTGTTAGCCATGGCAACTGAGAGACAATTCGTCAAGTAGAATACGGCTATTCATGAGCGTTCTCTGCTCGGGGTAATTTCTGCGTCTCTATCGGCATTAGATGTCTCACCGCCAAACGATCACAACTCTTGGATAGCCGTCTTATCAACAATTCCGGCGAAAAGCTACCCAAGGCGTTGTATAGCTCATGGAGAACGCTCTCATCAAAATAACTCGAGTCTTTGTCAAGTTTCGCTGAAAGCTTATCAGAAGTTGGGGCTCCGTTAAGTGAGATCGACACAGCTACCACTACCTCACTATATGCCTTTCTGAGAATTTTCCTCAAGTTTCTACAAAGCTATTTCTAACAACGCTCATGCATGAGCCCGGCATCTCCATGGAAGTGCCTCTCGGCGCGCCGCAGGCCATACAGCCGGTCCTACGGCAGCCTGGCAGTGCACGCCCAGCCACCTCATACCTCGACGGTCTGCGTGGCATCGCAGCAGTGCTTGTCTACACCTATCACTACTCCATGGCCCTCGAGGGCAAGCGATTACAGCATGGCTACGGATTGCAGAACTCATCATTGATCTCCCTACCGGTCATACGGTTGGTCAAGCACTCGGGCCCAGCCATGGTGTCCATCTTCTTCGCTATCTCAGGCTACGTTCTCAGCGTGGGACCTTTACGTTACGCTCGTTGGCGGCAATGGGATAAGCTGCTGGTCTATCTCTCTGGCGCTGCCCTGACGCGTCCGCTAAGGCTCTTGCTACCGAGTGTTCTCCTCACCCTAGCAAGCCTCGTGCTTACATGGTTTGGCTTCTACGAGCAGGCGGCGCGGGAGATATGCTCTCACTCTTCCGTTGCTTCAGCTGTTACGTCTTCTTCACCACAAAGATGTGACTTTTATCCTGTCAAGCCGCGGCATTTTACGAGTTTGAGCGCCCAGATAGGTGACTGGTTTGGCTTCGTCACGCGCGAACTGGCGAACCCTTGGAACTGGGAGGCTGGGTTGCGACCCGCTTCGGCGTACGGTCTTCATCTGTGGACGATTGGAGCCGAGCTCCGATGCTCCATGGTTCTTTTTGCCATTCTCGCTGCGCTGGGTCCCTGCACAAGGCCTCTTGGGCGGGCTAGCTTATTGTTGGCTTCGCTGGTATTTTGCGCCTTATGGAAGAGGTGGGATATGGTAGCTTTCCTTGCCGGACTTGGCTTGGCCGCGGGCGACATCAAAGACAATGAAATCGAAACTCAGCAGGACGACGCAGGGTGTCTAGAAGGCGGTACATGGCGACATGTAAGTGTACCCGGGCTTGATGAAGCAGGTCCTATGATCACGATAGCGCGTCGTATCATGCCACCTGCCTCTCTGTTTGCCTCTCTCTGGCTATGCTCTTACCCTGATGCCGATGGTCACCAGGCTTGGGGTTTCGGCATTCTCTCCAGCATTTCGTCGGACAGGTATCTGTGGCACACCGCCGGCGCTGTCCTGATGCTCTGGTCGACACGGAGGATAAGGCCGATTCGACACTTCCTTTCGTCATTCGCTCTGGTTCAATTTCTTGGAAAGATTTCATTTGCTCTATATCTGGTTCATGAACCTCTTCTGCAAGTCTGGGGTTGGCCTTTGGCCCGGTCATGGTCTGCGGCTCCTTGGCCAATTACAGTACTCGTTTTCGTTATTGAGACATGCGCACTGCTTTGCCTTTCAAGTGTGGTGTGGGTTACTGTAGATCAGCCAGTGATACACGTGGTAAAAATGATGCGGGAATATCTCGTATAATTAGATTGAATATTGATACAAGACAACTCAGAACTTTAACTATCATCAGTTCCGACGTCGCAGAGGCGCAAGCAGGCGAGAGTGTTGACCTACCGTGAGGCATCTCTAAAAAAAGGTCCACTAAAGCCGAAGTCTGCGGATCGCTACTTGTACCCATAAGACTCTTACACTTGAGTCCTAGATTTTCTAAGAAATTGTTTAACTTCAGAAAGGCATCATATGCCACGATGTTTTCCAGGTCACCACAATCCCAAGACTAAATACCGTCCTTCAAGATTCCACACAAAATATTTACTCTTGCATTTTACTAGCGCACCCCTATCGTACCATGTGGCTGATATCTTGCTGAAGTACTACTTGAAGCGACGGTGGAACTTCGTGAGATTATCGACATGTTTTGCATAGGCGGTGCCGGACACGTCTGTCTCCGGACGGGGTTTTGGCTGAGCTCTCCGTATTGGAAGATCTGGTCGTATCCGGGCGTCCATTCATCGGTCCGCCTACCGATTCCCTCATTCTCCACCCAAAGGCGCCATGATGCCATATCAACACACGTCTTCGCCGGTCGGTATTGCAGCAGTAGCTTTCCTCGCGGTGTTCCTGCTAGCGCTTTTGAAAAATAGTCCGCCACCTCTCGGTTCACCCGCTGACTGTCTGAATGATGCCGTCTGTTTGGATTGTTGAGTTTCCGATACAGTTCATTAGGTACCATCGCAGGAGCATAATCAATGACTTCCACCGGGATATTTCCATAAGTCCGAGTGAGGTCATGAGCTAGTCTCTGTACGGATTGTCGGTACTGGACCTGGCCCTTGTTGATGCTCGTGTCATACACCAGAACATCGTCAGAGAGAAGTTCTCCGTTGCCGAGTTCCCGTTGAGGCCTCGGTCGGGGTGTGACGATGAAGGCGCGCATTCCAAGACTCTGCGGAGTTTCTTCCTCGTCGCCAAACATGACGCCGGCATTACCCCTTCTCGGCTTCCTGATGAGATCGTCTAAACCGTATTGGAATAGCCTATGTGAAGGGTGGTTTGGAGGAAGGCCTTCATGCATTTCTTCAAGGGCGCGATATCTGAACTTCGGCTCGAACGACATGTCCTCCTCAAAGATGTGGCTGATCCAAGCTCCGCGTCGGGAAGCGAGAACTACTGAGGTGCAACCATAGAGGCCCTCCAGCGCTAAGGCTGTCACTTCTGACTTGAAAAGAACCCAGTTGGATGTGATCATACCGACATCGGCATGATCTACGTGCTCCGAAACGCCATGTCTAACAAGTTTGGGTTGATATCCGATATCGACTTCGGGGACTTTGTCGTGGTTTGAGATCTCCAAGACCTCCTCTTGAAGGAACTTGTCTCTTTTCGTATAATCACTCGGGTCTGGCCAGTCACCCAGAGCTGGGCCGCCTCGCTTGGTACCTCTCTGTCGTGAGAATGACATAGACCCCTTCTTACTTGTTGCCGAGCGAGCCCTGCTCGAGGAAGCGCCTGGGGTACTCAGTGACTCCTCTAGAACCGCAGTCTGTCTCTTGAAAAACGTCTTTGTTATGAGACTAGAAATGATGTGTTTGGTGATAGACGCACGACCACTACTGATGCGGTTTCGGGAGAATTGCGGTTGCTGATTGCATAAAGTCTCTATTGCCAGCGAGCAATTAGCAGGTCGACGATAGGCAGGTTGGAAAAACTACAATAACTTACTCTGCATTACGAAACTCAAGACGGGTTTGGCGATAGCCGGAGAACTGGCAGCAGATGACTGAATGGGCGATGGAATTGCGGTCGGCTTCTATTAATATGGAGTGTTCTATTATCAGGGCTGTAGCCATTTTTATCTTGTTCCTCTGTATTGCTTCGGGGTGAGATAAATCCATTTTTAGATCGAGGGCAGCATTTGGTACAGTGCTGGCGGCGAAACAATTGTCGAACTTCTAATCGTTGATAAAAAAGCGGGCTTTTTGGTTGCGGTCGCGTCGTAGATAGTTGCATGGGTGCTCGTCTGGCTCGACTTTGGTGTTTCAGTGCTCATAAATAGACCCCCAGTCTGAGGTAAGGTCAAAACACCAAACAAAAATAGGAATATTGGTCTTGGCCTACCACTAAGGAGTTCTGCTGAGACGTCGAAGCCGACCACGTACAGAACCAAACTTCATCTGGCCAAATTATTCAGTGCGCAATAGATATTTGCGCGACGACGCCAGCCGTTCTGCTGCAAACAGCCACCCAACGTTTTGGTCCCAGCTATCATTCATAGATTGAACAAGCATCGTAAAAAGAAGTTACAGTTTATGAAACAAATAATTGGGTGATAGAGATAACACGGGCGATGGGAACGGCAAGGCCGTCGAGGAGGAGAAAAGCCCTAACTAGAAACGCCAAGGACACGAAGAACGGCAATGGTAGAGCGACAGAAATACCATTTCAATAGATCCCTCCGTTCTATCATTCGGGATATAAATCTGGACAACAAAAATCCAGCGAACAAGGCCCGCTGACACTCAGTACACGAGGGGCGATAATCACTTTGTCGTCATGGCTAGATCACTCCCGGAAGACTGCGCGGTGAGGACCCGATGGTGACTTCAATCACTGCGGCTTCGAATTTACCACAAAATTTGTTTTCTCAGACGTCTTGCAAAGAGGACTTGGATACTCAAGGAAAACGACTTATCATTTAGTTCAAGCTAGACCACCGCCTAAAACATACTTTACAGATTGCCTCACAGCAGCCGCACTCACTTCCATCATACATCAAAAATGAAAGTGTGGCTCCCCTCCCACATTACGTAGAATGTTTTTTTCGAAGATGACATGTTTTCCAGTGTTGCATGGTGCAAATTATTTCGCGGAACCTGATTAGGCTGACATCGTAGCGAACAGTTCGCGGAGGGCCTGGTTCCCCACGGCTACATAGGTTCTCGGTCCACCATTCCCACGTATCAATCCCCCGAGATCTTCGTAAAGTCGTATTCGCCAATTTCCACCGCGATAATGAAGTAAATGGGCCCGTTGGTCCACGTTCTGCACCACCAAGCCACGCTTAAACTTGGCCCTTTATAAGGATTAGCTATGAAATGAGCATAGTTGCATAGTTGCAAGACGAACTCAAGAACCAAAGTGACCAACGCTCGCTCGTTTGGAGACCACGGCGGGAAAGGCGGCTTCACTCGGTGGGGATGTTGATCCGTGTACAATCTGACGTGATTTAAACGTTGAAGTATATCTCAGTTCATCTCTACTACGTACAGGCCGTTAGGGTTTGGCTGCACGTACCCGACCCCCAGGATGCAATGCAAATATGCAGAGAAGACAGCCTCGATAAGACATCCCCATGTAGCAGTGTCACCCCGAGTTCCCCCACATGATATGATTACGGGAGATCACTCGTCACGGAAAACCTTCAGGCCGGAATGCGACAGGCGCGCGGGAGAGGCCCCACAGCGGACAGATGCCACATTGTTTTGCCCGTGTAGGGTCGCATCGACAGGAGCTGACCCTAGGCAGCCAAGAACCGGTCTGTGCGATGATAGATTGATTGCATCCTGTTTTTAAGATGCCGAGGGGTTTGAGCCGGCGGGCTTGCATACACGGTCTAGAATACCTTTTGACTCAAGGTACAGTAGACTCGAGATTCAAAGCTGTACCTTCAACAGGTCTGATATTGGACAAAGGCAAGCCGGATCTTAGGTATTTCCATCAGATTTGACGACAACCCCATATTATGGTCAGATAGACGAGAGCCTGCAGTTCAGATGATGCAAGTGACCCAAGCCACCACGTTTATCAGCCAGTACCCGCTAGAATGACTCGCATCTTCAGTCTTCATAGGCGAAAGATACCTACCTCTCAGCTGATCTGCAGGGGTACATACAATCTGCCGGCTGTCAGCTCTCTTCTCGGTAAGCACTGTAACCATTTGATTCATGATCCTGAAGCACGCCCGCCTGGGCAGTTCGGGGACGTCGGCGAGGGAAAACCTGTATTCGTCCGGATACAAAGATGGGGATTGATAAAAACATGGGCCCCAGAGTTCTCCAGGATTCCTTCTTCCTAAAGTTTAACCAATGTCTTGGCTCCATCGACCGCAGGCTCATTTATCCACAGTCAAGCCGCGACCATGGATGAAAGCCAACACGGTCACCAGCTGGCGAGGAGTACGCCCATGCCAGCATTCAACATGACTCAAAGGGCTTGTATCGGATTCAATGCGTCCTTCATCATCTTCATTGTTTTCGTCATTGGCATCAGACTATACGCCAGATTCGGCATCACCAAGTCGGGAGGCCCAGATGATAGTACGTGCCGCAAACGTCCAAGTACTTCTGTAACGAAGTTCGATAGCTGATGTATCGTGATAGTCGTGATGGTTGCAGGCACCGTAGGCACTATGCTCTTTACTTGAGGAACACCGTCTTGACAACGATTTGCAGATCGCGACAATTGTCATGTCAATATGCGTCATCATTTCTGTAACTAATGGCCTCGGACTCATCAGTAAGAGATGGACGTCCTTCAGACGCCCGAACATGACTGACTTTGGGGATAGTTGCCGAAATTCCGCCCGAAAGTTGGAAACCCATGCTGCTTGTTAGTCGTTACGCGCCGATTCCCTTCTCGCCATTGCGCACGCAATCATCCGAGACCCTAACATGGCACAGTCGTTTTGGATATCCCGAGTCTTCTACGCCTTCGCTTTGATGCTAGTAAAGATAGCTCTACTGCTGTTTTACCTACGTCTCGACCACCGGCCACGAATGCGATGGATAGTCTTTGGATTAATGGCGGTCGTCATCGCAACAGGGATTGCCCATGCCGGCATTTCGATCTTCGAGTGCAGCCCGCCTGCAATATTTTGGACATTTGGAGGCAACTTAAGGATTTTTGGAGAACACTGCATGGCGCCGGCCACGCAGCAAAAGTTCTGGGACGCGACCGGAGCCATTGTTGTCGTGACGGACCTTTGCTTGTGGATTGTCCCCATACCTATGGTATGGTCATTGCAGCTACCCATTGTAAGAGATCGTCTTTCGCGAGGTTGTGCTGGCTTGCTGAACCTTTTATCATTAGCGACAAAAGATTGCGGTTTCCGCTGTATTCGCCCTCGGAGTTGTTTCTGTTGCAGGTACGTCTCCAAGTATTGCGCATCATCCTCCTTGCCCTTTGTTTTCAGCTTTCTAACGATCCAAAGCTGCCTGTACGCGTTTCTACTACGTCCGCAAACTGGCATCTACGAAAGAGATCTACCAACAATTTGCTGAATCACTTATCTGGTACTCGCTGGAGATCTACCTTGCCATCTTCTGTGGATGCACCTCTGCCTTCAAAGTCTTCCTCCGGAAACACTTCCCTTCATTGCTTGGCTCTTTGGCGTCCAAGACCAGATACGTTTTAGGCAGTAGCGGTAAAAATGGGACCGCGAGAATGACGGCTTCGTCGTTCCCACTACAAAACCTATCTGGTCGCCATGCCGGACGAAGGACTACAGTCACAGCGGTTGATGCCCAGGGAGGGTTGGAAGCACAAAACCAGCTTTCCCCAACTAATGATAGTAAAGAGGCTATTGTTCCCAAGACGACAACTAACTGGGAGACACAAAAGGGATGAACTTCATTCATGTGTGGTTACTTGGGCAAAACTCAGGGGGGTCATTGCCGTGAAGCTATTACAATTAGGATTAATACACCTTTACATCCGCATTTGTTAACCCTACCCCTTGCGAAATCAATCTGGTTCCTTCGACACAACACCACCAGAAACGTCGTGATTCGGTGATAATGGATCAATCATCATAGTACACCATCATGTGGACATCAACACTTTCCCGGAGTTGGTCCTGAGCAGTCGTGGAGGGATGTGGGAAAGAACTGTGAGGAACGCCTGCATTCGTATCAGTCTATGTTCTGAGGAAAACCTAGCATGCCCCACGCGACATACCAATTGATCCGTTCGATTCGCTTTGGAGCATTATCCAAACTTCATTCGGCATTTGATCTTCGAGATAGTACCAACGCAGGTTAGGTGAATAGTGCAAGACGTACTCCTCACTCACGTTTTCGACGTTCACAATATCACAGGCCTGTAGGTCAGCCTTCGCGTCGACGCTCCTGATGTCGCAGAGCGCAAGTGGCCAGTCTCTCACGGGCCCTTTCAACGGTCGCCAAGCTCTGGAAGGATAACGTTGGCCAAGATCAAATGGGACAGAGATCGAGGGTGGAATACTTACATGACTGATTGCCATCGGCCTTTTCGTAAGACCTCGTGGTCGAGAGGATTCAGCTTGCGGATGATCTTTTCGGCATTTGCAAAAGTTTCGTCTGCTCCATCGATTAGTCAACTTGAACGAGCCATGCTATAAAGCTTACGAACCGATGTGTGCTCCATATGCCGGTTGTCTGTTGTTTTCGATGATAGCATCAGCCTTGAGGAAGGGGTATTCTGGATGTCGTTTTCGAACCTGAGGGTGGTTAGCTCAGCACGAAACGCGATACTGTTCACTCACGGTGAAATCATACGCCTGGACTCGGTCAGCCTTCAGTGATTCCCGGACAGCCTCACATATTTGAGGGATGTACTGTTCGCCAACAATAGTGGTGTCCTGGAAGTCCTCTGGCTGAAAGTCTGTCTCCATCTTCATGTAGTAAAATCCATGGTCGGATATCGAGCAGTTTGCGTCACGCGCATTTCGTATAGGAATGTTCTCGATGCAATCCATTATAGCGTTTGTAGGAGGGACATGGGGCCAATCTTTCCGCCGATTTTCGTAAACCTTTTCAATCTCATAGAGTGGGTGGCGTCTGAGGAATTCAATTGATGAGTGTAGCGATGGAACTGGTTGAGCTGCAGCCATATTGGAAGATGGAGCGGGATTATTACTTGATGCAAATCAGTTCGCTTTGCTAACCACATACACTCAGCTGCTCAGGTTAATATATAAGATAGGTAGATTATACTTATTATATATAATATTAGAGATAGTAGTAGTAGTATAAAGTGAGGGATAAGATCCTATTATTACTAGTAGGTCCTAAGTATAAAAGAAGCTAAAACCTACCCTTCCCCTATTTACTACTTACTAGACTCTTATCCTCTATAATATCCTTACTTAGAGAGTACTCTACTATAACGTCTTAGAAAAGTAGTACTTACTTATCCCTATTAGTATAATATAATATTCCCTTTTTTATAGCTTATATCTCTATAAACCTTTATTACTTATTTATACTACTTATGTAACCCCTTTTATAAATATATTATAGGGCACCCTAATAGGGCGTGGGGCTTACCGCCTTAGGGCGACTCTAGCTATTTTAATAGGAGGGGCTTACTTCTAGCTACTATTTAGCTACTAAAAAGTAGGCTAAGATTTAGTCCTTATTTAATATAGATCCTAACTATATTATTTAATAATCCTAACTACTATTCTATAATAATTCTAAATCTTCTACTTAAGTTACTATTATAATAATAATATAGTATATTAATAATTAAGTAGTTATTAGTAAGGGATTACTTATAGAGAATCTTATACTTATAGTCCCTCTAGGAGAAGGGCTATTAACTTTAAGTTAGGCTCCTAAAGAAGTTATCCCTGAAGTATCTAACTCTTTAAATCTTAGTAATAAAGCTATAAATATAAGTTTTATATTATAGTATTAAATTAATAAGTTAGAATACTAATTAAAGCTAGAATAATAAGTTAATAAAAGAGTTACTAAAGTAGTAGGGAAATATTAATCTCCCTATAGTAATTTATTTAAGAATACTTTAAAACTTAAGATTAAAAATATTAAGATCTTAACTAATAAGTATATATTTTATTACTAAGATAATTAGATTACTAACTTAAAATAAACTTATTTAAGTACCCCTAAGAAATTTAAGAAAAATTAGTTATAAATCCTTAATAAGTTAGAATATATAAAATCTATATATTATACTTAATAGTATTAATATATATTAGATCTCCTACTTAAATAAACTAGAGAGAATATAGATTATTCTAAATTTATAGAGTAAACTAAAACTCTCTTAAAAAATATTATCTTTTAAGAACTAAAGATTATATAAGATCTTATTAATACTAAATAGAGAGAGAATTAAAACTTTCTTAAGTTTAATAACTACTTATAATTATTAAAGTAGGAATTTACTTATTAACTAGAAAAAGAGTATATATATTCTTTTTATATAAAGTTTATAGAGGAACTTTAGAATAATATATAAAAAACCTTAATTACTCTCTTATTAATTTATATTAAGATAGTTATTTTAGCTAACTAAATATAATAAACTATAAATAAGAATAGAAAGTATAAAAGTAATTCCTAAAACTATAATAAAACCTTCTTAAAATATTACTTTTCTTATTATAAATCTTAGAACTTTTAGAAATTATTAACCTCTACTTTCTCTAAAGGGAATTAGATTAATAAAATAGCTAGCTTCTTAAATATTATATTTATAGGAGCTTAGATTACTTTTCTTTAAGATACTTTAAAAAAGAGAAGGAAATAGATAGAAAAGAGAAGAGTTTTATTATTATTTAGGCTATAGAATCTACTTCCTTTTTAGGGTTAAAAAAAGCTAAGGCTTTAAAGTAGTTCTTTATACTTCTTTTAGACTCTTATTAAAAACTACTTATTATTTCTATATCCTAATCTAAATAAAGGGGTACTAAGAGATTATATAGACTTTTATAGATTTAGATATTACTACTAAATATAATTTAGTTTTTCTTAAGTTTCTTAAGACTTATAGGTTAAATTAAGCTAAAATAACTACTTTTATTCTAAAAGTAGCTAATTACTTTTAAATCTCTATTTATAGAGTATATTAAGTCTTAGTTATAGTTATAAAGTTATAAAGAGCTACTTATTCCTTTATTTAGCTATATATAGCTATTAATTAGGACCTTTAATTAAAAAGAAGCTTTATATTCCTCTTAATAATTATACTTTAAGATTTAAATATCTATTTAGGGAGTATAAAATATTATTAGTAGTTTTAAACTCTTTTATAAAAAACCTAAGAGGTTTTCTAAAGGTTTTAGTTTATTAAGAAAGTTTAGTTTATAATATATATTTATATAGTAGTAACCTTTCTTAAATTAATCCCTCTTTTAAATAAAGAAGATAAAAAGGAGGGAAAACCCTCCCTTAATATCTCTATTCCCTTAGAATTATTATTAACTACTAATATTCTAAAATTATTAAAAGCTATTATTCTTCTTTTATAAAGATCTTATAATTATAAGATTAATATTATAGAAGGGAAAGATCCCCTTTAAGGACTAATTTATCCCCTTTCTCTAAAGGAATTAGAAATATTAAAAGCTTATATTAATAAGAACTTATAAACTAGTTATATCTATATATTATAAAGTCCTATTAGTTCTTTAGTAATTTTTATTTTTAAGAAGGATAAAAGTTTATAGTTATATATTAATTACTAAGGTCTTAATAGGGTTATAATTAAGAATTAATACTTTTTACTTTTAATCTTAGAGATTTTTAATTATATTATTAATACTTAATAGTTCTCTAAAATTAATATAAAGGAGGTATACTATAGAATCTATATTACTAAAGGGGATAAATAGAAAACTACTTTTTATATTTAATATAAGTTATATAAATATTTAGTTATACTTTTTAACTTAATTAATAACCCTATTATATTTTAAAATTATATTAACTTTATATTTAAGGATATTACTAATATTTTCTATATTATTTATTTAGATAATATTTTTATTTTTTCTAAAGATTAAGAGATTTATATAGAATATATTCTATAGGTTTTAAATTATATAAAAGAAGCTTAGTTTTATATTAACTTTTCTAAATATTCTTTTTTTTAAAAGAGTATAGATTTCCTTAGGTTTATATTATCTCTTAAAAGAGTTTTTATAGCTTCTAGCTAGATTAAAGCTATTATATTCTAGCTAATTCTTAAGACTTACTATAATATATAAGTCTTCTTAGGATTTTATAACTTTTACTATAGGTCTATTTTAAGATACTCTTATATTACTAAGCTTCTTATTAAACTTTTAAAAAGTAGTAAGGAGGGAAAAAAACTAAGTTTTATCTATTTTAGCTAAATAAAACTAATTACTTTTAAATTACTATATTTAGTTTTCTAATATATTTTAGTTTTATAGTATTTTAATAGTAAAAAGCTAATAAGAATTAAGATAGATATATTTTAATTTATAGTTTTAGGTATTTTATTTTAAAAATATAAAGATAATTAATAATATTTTATAGTATTTTAGTTCTAAAAGTTTAAAGGAGCTAAATTAAACTAATATATATTAGATTAAGAGATATATATTATTATAAAGTCTTTTAAAACTTAGTAATATTATATAGAAGGATCTAAATATCTTATAGAAGTTCTAACTTATTATTAAAACTTAAGCTTTTTTATATTATAAACCTAAATTATAGAGAGATAAGCTTATTAATATATTTATTTAATACTTTATAACTTTATTATTTATTATTAGTAAGGTAAAGCTAACCTTATTAATAAGCTTTTTAGATAGCTTAATTATTATAATAAAGAAGTCTTAAATTCTAACTTTTTATTAAGTATAACTAAAAAAGTTAATTTATTATAGAAGTCTTAGTTAGATTAGACTAAAGTAGAGGGTATATATTAAATTTAGGCTATAACTTAAGTAAAAGCTTAATATATAGCTAAAGATAAGAATATCTATAACCTCTAAATAACTCTAAGTTTAGAAGAGTTTATCTATAAATTATAAAAAATAGATTTTTAGTATTAAAAATAATATCTCTATATTATAGAAGAAAACCTATTAAAATACTAAAGTTTAAATACTAACTTTCTATAATATAAAAGTTAAATATTTATTCCTAATAAAATATCTATTTATATAGAGATTCTATTTTTTTTATTATAATAACTCCTTATTAAAGTATTTTAGAAGAGATAAAATAATTAAACTAATTTAGAGAAACTTCTAGTAGATAAACCTTAACTAAGATATTAGGGAATATATTAATAGTTATAAAGTATATAATATAATAAAAATAAAAAGATATAAACTTTATAGTAAATTATAACTTTTATTATTTCTAAAGAAATCTTTTAAAGAAATCTCTATAGATATAATTATTAAACTTCTTTAATTATAGGATAATTAGAGATTATATAACTTTATTTTAGTAATTATAAACTAATTTACTAAGTTCTTTTTATTCTTTACTATTAGTATTATAATAACTATAATATAATTAATAGAACTTTTCTTTAAAAAGATAGAGTTATTTTATAGATCCCCTAAGGAAATTATTAGTAATTAAGAATTATTATTTATAAGCTAAATATAAATAGATCTTTATTATTATAATAAGATTAAGAAAAAACTATTAATAACTTTTTACTTATAAATAGATAGTTAAATAGAAGTAATAAATAAGACTTTAGAATAATATTTTTAATATTTTATAAATAAATTATAATTAAATTAGATTAAGTTATTTCTAACTACTATATATATATATATATATAATAATAATATAAGAAACTT